>JAYEVE010000627.1:0-110707 GCA_036346375.1 Guadua angustifolia | reverse complement strand
GAAAACACGTTCGGGCGGCCGGTTCTTACTGCGATTCTCGCTGTACTGGCCTTGTATCACCCAGCCCGCGGGTGGTAGCGTGGTGGCAGCTGAGCAGTCGACCCTCGCCTTGCCAAAATCGGCCCAGCGCAACTCGGTTCAGCTTTTGGGCTTCGTCGTGGTGGATCTGAGAGACCCATCTTGGCCATGCAGCCTAACCTCCGACTCTTGGAGCGCGGTGGCGAGCCTCTGGCTCGAAATGGCGGCCGGTAGTTAACTCGCGCCGACCCGCGTTGCATCGTGGAATCACGGTCCGTCGATGGTCGCTCGTGTCGGGCTAAGTCGATGTCGAAAGAACTCTCGATATTTAGTGGAGGAGGTCGAGCGTGGCGACCGCCGCCCGCAGCGATCGTGGGAAAAGGTGGTAGCGTCGCTGCCGGACATCACGCGCACCTACGGCGGCGGCGGTGTCTTGCCGGTAGCCGCGCAAAGCGGCAGTCCTCAAGTCGAAGGTGGTTGGCGTGGCGGCGAGGTCGAGCGTCCGTGGGGAACTGCAGGGAGGAAGCGGCGGGAAGCGAGCTCAAGTTCTCCGCCGTGGTAACGGCAATCGAAAAACAGCAATTCGGCTCCGGCAGCGCGTCGCCGTCGGTGGTGGAAACCATCAAGAGACCATCGAAATCGGAGATCTTGATGGTAGCGGGCCTCTACAGCGCGCATAGCTAGCGGTGTTCGAAAACGGAGTAAATTTGTAGGTTTAGAGGCTCTGGCGCTCCGCTCCTTGAATGGTTAGACCAAAAGAAGTCCACGAGTTATCTTGGTTGAGGCGAAACGTCCCTACTCAGTTCAGGGGTGATCGGATGTTATTCATTCGGTGTATCCGTCGTGTTACAAGCAAAGTGAGCTCGGGCTCAGGCGCCTCATGTCTGAGGTTACTCGGAGCGACTACGAGGGTGACTTCGAAGTCTTGTGTTGTTTGCCTAGCTCGTCCCGCTCAAGGGCCACACCTCCTTATATAGCTGGGGAGGGCGGTGGCGGCGGAGGTTACGAGTCGCGTAAAAAGGAAAAAAATGGATGGGGCTCCCCGCCTTGGAGTCGGTCTTTTGCCTCGGTGTCGTCGCTAGGCGGCCTTCGGCGGGTGGTTATCGTCCGTGTTGGGTTAGTGAAGAGCGTAGAGGGCGGCTCGGTCCGCTCCTCAGGAAGCAGCGCACACTCTCATCTTTGCGTCAAGGGCTGGCGTCGAGGTGTCGACCTTGGGGGTGTCTCGGGAAAACCAGCGGCGTCTGCCCCGCTTCGATTGTGACGGTCGTCGGGTCGGTCGGTCTGGCGACGATGGGGCAGTTCGATGATCAGACATCTGCCGTAGTGGAGACGAACAAAGGCTCGTTCGGGCTGCCGATCGGTCGGACCCATTGGTTGGGTCAACCACAGGTCCTCGTCATTTGTCGCATGGGCGCCGATCCTATATCGCTGGTCGGACCGCTCTCTGGGTCGGCTCGGTCGGAATCGTGAGTCTCTATCTTTGGGCTTCTCGTTTGAGGCCCGGTAGCGTGGCGACCCGTCGCTTCTCTCGGGCTGCTGGGGATACCTATCTCCTGGGTATTCGTCAACACCCCTAAGTCAAAACCTAAACAAAGATATATGCAGAAGCGATAAATAGGTTTTGACAATTAAAACCTAAATCAACTAGGCTCACTATGTGCACTAACTAAATTATGTCTCTATACTAGAATTGCTAAATTGGACAAACAATTAATACTAAGCAATTCTAATACAATCAAGCAATTGATAAATACTCAATAATGTAAATGCTTGAAGGTAAAGAGACAAGGGACAACCGATATTTTTCCGTGGTGTTCGGAGACTTGCCGGTCTCCCCTAGTTCACGTTGAGGCAAGCCCAACCACTTGGACCGGCTCCCGCTCGAGCACCCGCCTCTTTCCACTAGTCGTGGTTTTTCACGCTTGCGCGTAGGCTCAACCCGAACCTTCACAAACTTGCGGGGCTTCTCACCTCGAGGCTCCCACGCGCCGCCGCTCGCCCGTCTAGGAGTCGGCAACCTCCAAGAGTAACAAGCCGCTCCTCCGCTTGAACTTCACAGAACTGCTTGAATCGCTCCCGGTGATCACCTCGTGCAACACAAGCACAAGGACCTCCCTCAAATGCAACACATGCATAAGAGGTCACTCAATCCACTCCTAATTGCAACACATGCAATAAGTGCTCACACTTAAGCTCAAGAAGCAAAGGGAGAAGAGCAACACATGCAAATGACTCCCACACACGCCAACTTCCCTTAAGCCCCCAAAGGGGTGTATTTATAGCCCCACAAGAAAACTAGCCGTTTGGGGGCAAAATGGTAATCGAGAAAATCCGGTCCAGGGACCTACCCGATCGGACCGCCCCTCACAGAACAGCAGGTCGGATTCCGACCGTTACGGCCGGTTGCACCGCAACCGTGCATCGCCTACTGACGGTCGCCTTTCTTGAGCGATCGCTCCGATTGTTGATGGAAAATGCTTGGGTTGGTGATGATGAATTTGACTTAGGATGGAAAAATGAATTACAATTGAAATGCTTGTGAAAGCTACTATTCCTACTCTTTGTTTTTCTTGCTTTGCAATCTATTCTTGTTTATTTGAAATCTTTGTCTTGCTCATGAACCATAGCCTATCCTTTGTACTAAGCCATGCATGTAGAATATTAGAATTGCATTACATGCATGACTTCTTTGAGTGCTCAAAGTACTCACCCACAACAACACAACCGGTTGAAGAAGAAGCAAACCACCTTTCGGGAGGAGGAGTATCGGGGAGGCCGACAAACTAGGGAAGCGAGCCCGGTCGGTTACTGTGGCAAATTGGTTGGCGCCACGAGTTTATTTTATTTCATTGCATTTGAATATTTTAATAAGTCTTAAGCCTGTAATCGTATCTTGTAACTTGACCATAAGGTCGATCAACTAGTTTGAGTATTTAATCAAAGTACTTATTATTTCGTTGGTTATGGTGTGATATGTACCAATGTTGAGGCGTGTGCACTAAGCGTGATCTGGACTAGTGCTGAATACACGAGAAGGTCGGATTGCAAATTCGGGTCCCGCAGTCCGACTTCATCCTTGCCTCGGCCACCACAGGGGCGGATCCGCCCCGTCGCCTCTGCGGCCAGCACTTATGCGCGAAAACTCTTCGAAGTGGTGCCAATAATGCGGGTGGCCATCTTCTCCTTCATCTTGCGATCATGACGCCTCTTGGAAGCGATGACGACGATTGCTCGAAATATGGGGAATCGTATTGCGGCAATGGCGAAACCGCCGGATAAAATCACGCGACTCCCCTTATCTTGCTCGGGGGCATGCAGATCATCCTCCACGCCCGGTTCTTGCGAAGAGCCACGAAAATTGGCGGCGAAGAGGCCACACGTTCCTCCACAAGTGCAGCGACCCTCGCGGGGAGGTTCAACAACCAAGAATGGGCGGAGACCCGTCAAGGCCCGTCGAAATAATTAGCCATGACTTTTTCGGACCCGTCGGTGCTTTCGCACCACCGTGGTATAAATTTGCAAGAACTCCTCGGGATTGGTAGTGCCGTCGTAACTTTCTATAGATCTTGCGGCGAAACTTCTCGAGCCCTCCACAGGCGTAACATGGCCGAAACGCCCGATATCCAGCGCCAAACAAAGCCGGCGCGCCGGAACTCGGCCGGAGAGCGAGAGATAGGACTCTCCGTGAGTCGGAGAACTTCCGTCTTCGGAGCCGCCCGCTTGCGCGCCTGTTCTTGAGTCAGGCGGCGTGGCACAGCCATGAATCGCCACTTGCCAGCGGCGGGCCTCGTCAAGATGACTCCTTAGGTCCTCACGGTTCCTTCCGGAACAGGACCGGCGCTGCGCGCCTCCTCCCAGCCTGGCCTACAGGCCGGATCGCCTCCACAGGCGATTGGAGCCTGTGAGCCTCCAGCATGCACAGGCGAGTACCTGCTGCTCTGCGGCCAGGGCCTACTCGAGTTGGGCGCACCAACAAGGCCGGCAAGATCCCGCAGCCACCGGAGTGGCCGAATCTCTGCAAGCTCCACGGGTGGTCGAGAAAACGGCGGCATCTGGTCTGGCCGGGGTGGCGCTTCCATGTCCGGCCGGCGTCAGCCGGATGCTCCACCGCCGGCACGAAAGCATCGCCCGACACCTGCGAGTGGAGGCGGCGGTCTTACTGTCGGCAGATTGCGGGACACCTCTGAACATGGTGCGACTCTTCTCCTTCACGATCTTTGCGAACCCACCATCTTCAAATGCAGGCTGGAAGAAGAACACCAAAACTCACGGAGAGATGATCGGAAAAACCGACTCAGAGACCCTACAGCGCGCCCCGCCGGTGTATTTCAAGCAATGAGCCCAAGTCTGGGCCGGGTTTGGTTCGATAGGGGGTGTCTTTGGTGGCCGGTGAACCCTAACAGATGGAAACCCGGCACCTCTCACACTAACGAGTTCTAGAGTCTAAAATCCAGATGAACACGATTTTACCCGAGTTGAGCCCCCATGAAGAAGAATGCTGACCTTACTTCTGCTTGATCTTGGATTGATCTTTTAGGCGTGAATTCTGGGCTTCTGGTGACCAGCTCTTCTGTTGAGTCTACTTTCTTTCTTCTCTTTTTTCCTCTCCCCCCCTCGATCATATGCTCTCCAGTGCCCTTATATGCTCGGGCTTACACGAGTCACATAGAGGAGGGATGTCATCGTGTTTATCTTACATGCATTTATTACACCTTTATGCGCTGTCCCGTTCCTTGGTAGCTAATTAATGCCAGGCGCATGCCTTCGCCTTTCGGTTCTTAGGAATGTGACCTCTCTATGACAGTAGGTGGTGAGGCGTCGGAGGAACGAGCTTGTGGCGAATTCCTTGGGACCGACATGCACATGCAATGAGCACATCTCTCTGACTCTGATGTCTGGGCGAAGAAACTTTAGGATGAAACCGCATCCACCCTTTGCATGGCGGCTGGAACAAACGAGGTGTGCTCGCGCATGCCACGTGGGCTGAGCACGGCGGCGGCGGCGTGGTCGCCCACACCTTTCGCCAGCGCCACGTGAACCGATCGGCACCCGCCGTTGAAACGGCGTGCTACATGCCCGCGCGAAAGGTCGCCCGAAGCGCCACGTGGTAGCGCCACGTGGCCGACACCGGCGTGGTCGCCCTTCATGCTTCGCCGCCAAAGCCGCCATTGTAGGCGCCCGTGACGAAGCGGCGGTGGTCGCCACCAGTGGGCTGCCACGTGGACCGACACGGTGAAATTTGGCGTGCTTCGCCCGCCATGAACGCCCCACGGGCTGGGCGGCGTCGAGCAGCGGCGTGGTCGCCCACCCTTTCGCCCGCCGCGCCACGTGGACCCGGCACCGTGGTGGGCATGCTTCGCCCAGCGCCGCCACGCCGCCCAAGTGGCGCCCGGCGGCGGCGTGTCGCCCACCGCTTCGCCCGCGCGCCACGTGGACTAACGTTCTGTGGATGGGGTGTAAGCACCCACCCGCCTGTCAGACTGCCACGTGGGCCACGCACGCTTTTGTGCGGCGAAGAGGGTACCCCGGTGTATAGTACGTCGACACTAGGCAATTCAAATATATACTCAAGTATTTAGTTTCTTTGTCTTGATCTTTATATGTGTCAATAAAGAATAGATCAATACAAAGAGACTTTCAAGTTAAACTACAAACTCCCCCTAAATATGTGCATCCATGTAATGTGTGGATTGGAAAACATGATGCACGTTTGTGGTTAATATAATGGGGACATTCATACTTTAACTTGACTCCAAAGTATGCAACTAATACTAAGATGAATACGCATACATACCTTGGGTTTTCCATTTTTCAATGCGATGAGACTAATCAAAGATATTCTAAATAAACAAGTTAGTCTCGATATAAGATTTGTCATTAATAACAAAATCACATTAATGGATAATCTCAATTTTAGATTTGTCATTAACACCAAAACCATAACTAATGAAGGTTGAATTTACAATCTCCCCCTTTTTGGTGATTTATGACAAATCCAAGCTTAATAAGCACATTTGGATTAAAACTAACATATTGAGAGAATTTAAGCTATTTGAATGCATATGCATATTTTAAACAATATAAGCGTTGACAATTTAGAATGCATATGAGAAATCAATTCTCCCCCTTAATCAAATTAAGCTCCCTTTTTAAGCCAAATGATATTAAGCTCCTAATTCTCCCCCTTTTGGCATTAAACACCAAAAAATAGAGAAACCATCTTAAAAGAACATTTTAATTATTTCTCCCCCTTTTGGCAAACATTTTCCCTTTTTAAATATTCTCCCCTTTTTAGCATGTAACTATCTCTTTTAATGAAGGTCATACAAGAATTTAAATGAACACTTATGACCTTGGGAAAAGCGACATACACTCTTTCAATTTCTTGCCAATGATTTGAACATAAAAACTTGTTTTATTTTAAATATGGCCTTAAAATAAGGAAAAACTCGAAAAGGGACCATATTTGGTTTTTGAATACCACTTGTAAAGATAAGCATGAAAAACGAAGTAAGGGTATCACACGGGTTATTTGAAACACATTCAAATAATTCACTCCTCATTTTATTAGGCTTTGCAAATATTTAACATGATTCTCTTGAAGAATCCAATAATTTGCCTAACATGGTTAAACGAGGATCCCAAAAGGAAATAAATACCACTTGAGACAATAGATACCACTTGTAAAATTAATCTCAAGGGTTTTACTTGAAGACTCAAAAGAAATGAGCACTTTCAAATTTTAATTGAAAGACAATGCTCAACGAGAGATTTCCTCTTTTATGTATTTCAATTTATAAATAATCTCACACAGAGAATTCTTAAGCGATTGAACTTACAATTTTAGCTTGAGAGGAAAAATCTTAATCAAGAATGTGGGTATCAGAGAAATACTACAAAGAGGCAATGAAATACCACTTGTAGGAAATAATTGAATTCAATGATACCACTTAAAAAGGAATCCAAATAATCAAGGATATCACTAGAAGAAATGAACAATAAGAACCATGATACCACTTGGAGAAAAGAGAAACTCAATGATACCACTTGTAAGCATATGGAATGAACAAAAGCTCAATTGATACCACTTAGGATCAACTCACAAAGAATTGATACCACTTGAAGGAATAATCGATAAAATCGATGGGTATCAGAGCAATATAATCAAAACAATATATACTTATGGGTATCGAAAACTCAAGATAGATCAATAAAAGCACAAGATTTAGTATCGGAGCAAATTAAAGACATGATATCACTTGGAAGCAATAAAAGTGCCCAAAACTTGATATAAATAAACTCCCCAAGATATTCAATGAATGAATCATGGAGTTATTTGCATTTGAATTTGCGCAAGTTTTGTCTTTTCAAAAGATCAAGTGAAAATCACTCTTAAAATCAATTTAATGCTCAAACTGATACCACTTGGAAAGAGCTTTCAAATAATTTGTAAAACTTTTGAAATTATGCTCAAATGAACTTTGGGATCATAAGAAATTTTTCCAAAAAGAATTTTTGAAAAAGAAAGTACCAATCAAAAGATATCCCAAAAGCAAACTCTGAAAATCCTGAAAAACTAGAGCCAGCTCTACCATGGCCGGTCCGACCGCACTGGGGCCGGTCCGACCGGCCGGCCGGTGCAACCACACCTGACAGCCTGAAACACTTCAGATTTTTGCAAATTTTGGCAAAAATGATTCAAATGAAGTCCAATTGATTTGAAAATTTGCAGAGGTGAACTTTGGACTAATTAGAAGGTTTTGCAAAAAGAATTTTCTCAAAAGCAATTTTATTTTGAAAGATATGGCAATTTGCGCTTTAAGGCATAAAAGGAAATCAATTTTCACGAAAAGCCTCAAAATGCAATTCAATTTGGATTTCATGTAATTTCAATTTTCATGGCTTAGATTGGTGTATCAAGAATGTTTCTAGCCAAGATTTATAATGAAATCCAACTTGAATGCCATGATCTGAGCTATATGCCTAAATAGGCCATTTTGGATCAAATTAAATTGTGTTTGAGCCAAATTAGATTTCAACATAGAAATTTCATTTTGAAAGCTTGTAAAACCCTTGGAATACATAATAGAATACTTTTATAAAGCTTTTCACAAATTTGGGCCTTTTAAATTCAATTTTTGACTTTTGACCTAAATAGTCCAAATGAAGAAGCAATAGAGAACAAGGTCAAATTTAACAACACAAAAACTTCAAATTTAGCATGGGGTAAGATATAGAGATTTGAATTTTGTGTATGAGTCTAAAATACCATTTTGAATCACAATTCTACACAAGAATTGATCCAAATGGAGAAACTCACTAAGTGCAATAGTATGACCATTATGGGTTAAGTATAGTTTTTCGGCGAGTTTCAAAATCAAATATCTTTTGATAGGTTGGTCTTTTGAAAATCTTTTGAACACAAAAATTGTTAAGAGTAACCAACTCTAGGATTTTCGTTTTGGAATTACTTTCGAAATCCTTTTATTTTTAATTCTATGAAAATTATAAGTTTAAATCCAAAACAAGATACTACTTATCTAGATTTTGGGCATGAAACTCATTTTCCTTTCAAAATCGATTTTGTGAAGCCAAAACCTTTGGAAAACATTTCAAAAAGTATTTGTATACATTTTTCAACTAGTTTTTCACAAGATTAGTAATAATATACAAAGTTTTGACTTTTGGCTAAATGGTTTGATTTTGAAATTATATATATATGCACTTATATTAATATGGGCACACGTAGGGATGTGATACACATGAATATGAATTAACACTCCCCCTTAATGTGCCACTTTCTAACTTGCTCAAGATTTGCAATAAGAGAATAGATAAGAGGCGAGAGCAAGTTCTTACAACAAGTAATCTAAATTAATTTTCATTAATATTTCAATATAACCTACACAAGGCTATAAGACATAATAGTAATCAATTTAAATACTTGTTACCCGAGATGGCATTGGCTCATGATGAACTTGATTTTCTTCATGCTTGACACCACTTGTAGATGAACATAATCCTTCTCCTCTTGAATGGGCAAGCGTCCAATCCATCTCATATCACCTAAAAATCTTTTAGGCGATTTTTGGTACCCAATTTTTGTTGGGTCCGACAATGTTAGTCACAATTGATTTAGGAACCCAAATGGTCCTAATTTTAACATTATTGAATTGACTAACATGACAAGGAATAGTTTTGTGATTATTATTATTCCTCCTAAGCAACGTATTTGGATTTAAGTGAGAGGACTTAGGAGGGCAATGATATTTTGCAAAGCTATTTCTAGTTTGATCTCTTCTAAGCATGTGATAATCATTATAGTAAGAACGCTTAGAGGATCTAGCATTTCTAGCAAATGTTTTGCTATAGTTATTTTTCCTAAGTACATGATTTTCATGATTTTTCATAGTCTTAGGAAATCTAGCATTTTGAGCAAACATATTTCTAGAATTACTCTTCCTATGCAAATGAATATCATTTTGAACGGGCATAGGGGACTTGACAAGCTTGGCAAACACATTGCCATTCTTGTCCTTCCTAAGCAAATAATTTTTATTAATGAGAATAGGCTTAGGGGTGGTACCGTTGGGACAATCCTTACCGAAATGTCCCTTTTCCCGGCAATTGAAGCACATCACGCTATTTGGCCCTCTCTTGACTGATTTGACTTGCTCCTTGCCGGTTTGCCTTATGGTTGATGCTTGTGGCTTGACATCCACTTTGTTAGGGCACACGGAGGCGAGGTGACCCTTCTTGTTGCAAGCGAAGCACTTGATGGTCTTCGAGTGTCTTGAGTTGTGCCTCGTCTTGCTATTCTCCCTCTTGGAGTTGTAGCCGAGTCCTCGCTTATCTTGAGGCGCCCTTGGCTTGCTCAAGATCTCGTCGAGAACGGCCTTCCCTTTATAGCACTTCTTCAAGTCATTTTCCAATCTAATGACTTGGGCCTTGAACTCATTATTTTCCTCTACAAGATTTTCATCCAAAGACATAGAGGAACTAGAAGCAAATTTATTAGAGCCACAAGGTATATCAATTAAATCATTGCAAGAGGTGGACATATCAATTTTTGATGAAATTTTAGAATTTTCATCTAAGCATGGCATTTCATCAATTAAATCACATGTGATTCCTATATCCACCTTAGACTTATAAATTTCTTTGAGAAGGAGGGATTCATGATTTTCTTTAAGCATATTATAATCACTTTGAAGTGATTCATGTTCAAGCTTTAAAATCTTACATTTCGTTTTCTCCTTCCCAAGATAATTATTGAGCTCCTCTAACATATCCATTAAATCATCATAAGAGGGCTCATCTTCATTTTCATCATTATTTACCTCATTCTTACCTTTCGCCATGAAACAACGAATTCTTGATGGAAGTGAATATTCGTCGTCGCTTGAGGCGGAGGTTGAGGTTGATGGAGATGTCGGTTCGTCACTTAATGTTGACGTTGAAGCATCAACCGACATTTCATTCTCATTGCACTTCTCACTTGATGTGGATGATTCAAATTCGTCTTGAAGCTTTGTCAGCGTATTATACGCTAGGGTACCCTCTCCACCGCATAAAGTGCGCCCGTGTGGCCGGGCCATCGGCGGCGATCACGCTTCCCGCCAAGTAGCGTCGGTCCACGTGGCGCCCGGCGGCGGTGGGCGAAACACGTCTGCTTTCGCCGGCGCCCCCACGTGGCGGCCGGGCCATCGAGCGGCGATCGCGGCGCCGGCCGGCGTCGGTCCACGTGGCGCTGGCGGCGGTGTGGCGAACACGCCACCGCCCGGCGCCCGATCCGCGTGGCGGGTGGCGGCGATTGGCGAGGCATACCTGCCGCCCCGCCGCAAAACAGAAAGGTGAGCACACGGTGGCCGCCTCGAAGCTCCTTCCACCGCCGTCACCGTGTCGAACGGCGAGTTCTGCCGTAGCAACTTATCGATAGCAAGGGTTTACGCAACAAGCCCATTCCTCGGCGCCTCTCACCTACCTGTCACAAGGGGGTCCCATCCGGCGGACGGGCAAGGGCACGCGTAGGCATTTAATGAGGCTGGAGGAACGGGACAACACGAGAGAAAGCATTAAATGTATTTAGATCAGCATGATGACCCTCCTTGTACCTACCGGGTGCTTTGGCCTATATAAGGGCCCTCGGGTGCATGGGAAAGGGGGATCGGATCCTAGATCAGTCGACCAAGCAATACTGGAAAGAGCTAGCAGGAGAATTTGTAACTCAGGAACTCTGTACTAGTTCAAAGCATCATATACGAAATCTAGCAGGACGTAAGGTTATTACCCTTCTTACAAGGGGGCCTGAACCTGGGTAAAAATCGCTTGTTCTTCTTAGTTCATAGGCGCAAAACCCCCGTGGGAGTCCTCTAGGGTTTTCGCCCTCTCGATTAGCCGTCGCCAAGACGCCCTCTGCCGAACAAAACCGGCTCAGAGATCACGGGCTGTCACGTGGAATCTGCCGGCGCGGGGCGCCGGTGGGGGGCTAGTGGTTGGCTTTTTCGGCTAACTCCGGCGGACTTCGGTGTTCGCGGTTGAAGCGACTCCGCGATCGAAGATGGCGGATCCGCAGCACCAGATCTCGCGGGCGGCGGCGACCAAGGCGCCTCCGCCGTCGCGCCCGTCGAACCGCCGTGCCCGCCCGCAGTCGGCGCCGCTTCTCTCCGAAGCGGTGGAGCAGCCCGTCGTCGAAGGCTGGCCATGGGCGCGCCACCGCCCAGAACTTGCGCGCCGCGTGCCCTTCTTCGACCACCCGCCGTGGAGTTCGCGGGAGACTCTCCGCCACTCCGTGGGCTGCGAGCATTGCCGGCCTCGTGGATGCGGCCCGGCCGGGTAGGGCTCCCGGCGGTCGCACCGAAGCGTACCTCGGCGCTTAAGGCGCATGCAGGCGCGCTCGAGCCTCGAGTCGCCCCTAACGAGAAGGGCCACGGCAGTGGGCGGGAGTCAAGGAACGGGCGCGCCATCCGGTCCCGCTCCTCGAGAACCGTGAGGACCGCCGCTCTCATCGGGCCGAAAAGCGCCGGCAGCCGTGATGATGACCAGCGATGCGTCTGCCGCGCCATCCGGACCAGGAGCGTCGCCATGGCAAGCAGGTGGCGGCCGACAATGAGAGTCCCCCTCGTGGCCCTCACCCGCAGGACCGGGAGGAGGTCCACTCCTCCGACTCCTTGAAGAGCCGGGCCTCGCGCTCCCATCTTGCGGTCCCGGACCGGCCGATGGCGGCTCGGCTCCCTCTGGCGTCGGGTGCAGGCCTTCTCCGGCGGCAGGCCCGCGTGCTGGCCGACAGTTTCGCCCGTGACCATAGAAATATGACGGCACCACCAACCCGGAGGAGTTCCTCCAAATCTACACGACGATGGTGCGGGCAGCTGGCGGATCTGAAAAGGTCATGGCCAACTACCTCCCAACGGCCTTGACGAGTTCTGCCCGCTCCTGGCTGCTGAATCTCCCCCGAGGGTCGGTGCACTCGTGGGGACAGTTGTGCGACATTTTTGTCGCTAATTTTCAGGGCTCCTTCGCGCAGCCCGGTGTGGAGGATGACCTCCACGCCCTGGAACAAGAAAAGGGGGAGTCGCTTCGCGACTTCATCCGGCGGTTCTGTCACTGCCGCAACACCATCCCCCACATCTCCGAGCAATCAGTCGTCATCGCCTTGAGAGGCGTCTGCGACGCATAAGATGAAGGAGAAGATGGCCACCGTACCATCGGCTCCACCTCAGAAGCTTTTCTCCCTCGCACATAAGTCTTGGCAGGCTGGCCGGAGGCGAGGGGCTGGCCTTGCCCCAAGGGTGGCTAAGGCAGGACGAGGCCGGACATCGAAGGTCCCGCCGTCTGCAGTAAGAAGGCGCGAAGCCTTGAGAAGCCAGAGCCCAGTCTTAGCGCGGCGAGCGCGCGACGAAGAAGACCCGCGCCTCGAAGCGCAACCGCGCCATGGGCGTAATGACCGCCTATGTGGCCGCGCGACCGTCGTGGACCGGCGCGGCGATCGCCGTGATCGGCGCGATGACCGCCGCGACCGAGAAAAGCGACCGCCGCGATCAAAAGGAGGGCGAGCCCTACTGCCCGATACATAAAACCAATACCCATGACCTAGACAACTGTCGGGTCGTGGGCAGGATGGTGGAGAAGCGGCTCAAGGAGCGCCGCCCTGATGATGATCAAGATGAAGATCCGCCCACGGCTTTTCGGCAGCGGATCACTGCGTGGCGCACATCTATGGTGGTTCATCCACCATTCTTCAACACCGCTTATAAGCGGCTGAAAAGGGAGGTGTGCGCCACGGCGTCGAGCTCAGGGGCGGGTCGGACACTGAAGTGGTCGGAGCAAACGATCACCTTCAGTCGGGCCGACCACCCTGAATGCACCCTCAGCCTAGGGCCTCTCCCGATCGTGGTCGCACCCACGGTCCGGAATGTCTGGGGCGGGTGCTGATGGATGGAGGTAGCTCCCTCAACCTCCTGTCCGCGTCGGCATTCATGGCGCTGCAGATCCCGCGCCAGACTGCGCCTCGACCCTGGATTCTTGGGGTGGCCCCAGATCTGGGCTTGTTCCCCTTGGGTCAAGTTTGCCTCCCGTCACTTTTGGGGAGAAGGATAACTACACGCACCGAGATGGTGGATTTCGAGTCAGATTTCGACCTCCCATACAACGCCTTACTTGGTCGTGCGTGGTCAAGTTCATGGCGGCTACCCACTACACTTACATGGTGGTGAAGATGCTGGGGCCAGCCGCCCCATTGTTATCAACGTGGATAGGTGCGAAGCCTGCTTGGCCACCTGCGAGCTTGGGATCTGGCCGGTACCACTTTGCGTCTTGTCGCGCGCCGCCACTTCGAGGAGCCCTCGGGCCGGACCGTGCTTCACGGTTCACGCCGGTGAAGTAAAGGTGGTCGCCACGAGTGAAGGCGAACCCGAAGATCCCGTCGGCATTGGCGCCAACCTCGGCGCCAAATAGGAAAACGCGCTCGTCACCTTCCTCGATCAAACGCAGACGTGTTCGCTGGCAACCGTCCGACATATTTGGGGTCCCGAGTGGTGATCGAGCACCGACACAACGCTCCCAGCGTCGCCCGATCCGCAGAAGGTCCGGGCGGTAGGAGCGGCGGATGCCATTCGAGAGGAGGTAGAAAGCTGGCGGCGCGGAATAGTCGGGAGGTCTCTCACCCCGAGTGGCTTGCCAACCCGTGCTCGTCAAGAAATCAACGGAAGTGGCGCATGTGTGTCAATTTCACCGACCTCAACAAAGCCTCGCCGAAAGATCCTTATCCTCCACGAATCGACCTCATCGTAGACTCCACGGTAGGGTGTGAATTGTCAGCTTTTTGGATGCATACTCCGGGTACCACAGTTAGCATGGCGCTGAAGACGAAAAAAGATCGCTTTTGTAACCCCAACCGGTGTATCTTGTTATGTAAGGATGGCTTTTGGTTTAAAAATGCGAGTTCTACTTACGGCGTGCTATGCATATTACCTTCCGCCCCAGATAGGGCGGAACCTTGAAGTTTATGTTGATGACCTGGTGGTGAAAATCAAAAAGAGTGAAGAAATGATCCAAGACCTGGAGGAGACCTTTGCTAACCTCCGGATGAATCACCAAGCTCAACCCGAAAAATCGTGTTCGGTGTGCCCTCCCAAGTCTGTTGGGTTTTCGGTATCCAAATAGGGCATTGAGGCCAATCGACAAGATATCGGCCATCGAGCACATGAAGCCGCCGACTCAAGCAAGTCCAATGTTTGGCGGTCGCTGGCCTCCTGGGCGGTTCATTGCGATTGGGAGAAAAAGCTTGCCTCTGCTCAAACTAACGAAAAAGACTAATTACTTCGAGTGGACGGACGAGGCGCAGAAGGCATTTGAAGATTTGAAGCGGTACCTCTCCTCTCCCGGTCTTTGGTTTCCCGCATGGTGAGCCTTTGTTTCAGATATTGCTGCCACCCCGGGTGGTGGCGCCCGTGTTGATCGCAGAGAGGAAGGCGTTGAGAGGCCGCCTACTACATCGACAAAGTATTGCATGAAGCGAGACCGGTATCCGCAGCTCAAAAGATGTTGTATGCAGATCCTAGTGGCGCCCGAAGTCTGCGGCATTATTTCCAAGGGCGGGAAATTACCGTGGTCACAGCCTACCCTTTGCGCGAGATTCTCCATAACCGTGAAGCAGAGGGGCGAATTGCTAAATGGTCGGTGGAGCTGGGGGAATTTAACATCAAGTTTGTGCCCTTGACCGCCATCAAGAGTCAAAAGTTGGCGGAATTAAATGCCGAGTGGACTCCGCCACTCTGGCCGAAGAAGCGCCGTGCCTTCCCCACGGACGTTATTCTTTGATGGGTCTTTCAGCCGAAGGCGCGAAGGGCCGAGTTGTCCTCCCCGACCGGTGACACCCTCCAAGATGGTCGCCCTCGAATTCAAGGCCACCAACAATATTGCCGAGTATGAAGGTCTCGGCGGGCGCGCGCGACGCTTTGCTGGGCATTAGGCGCTCTCAAGTCAAGGGAGATTCCCTCCGGTCATTAATCAAGCTCGGAAGGAGTTCAATGTTCCGACCCCACCATGGCGCGCGTACTGGCGGAGGTCCGAAGAATGGAACGTCATTTTGAAGGTTTGGGGTATATTCATATCCCTCGGACAATCACCTTGCGGACGCTTTGTCGGCTTGCATCCTCAAGGGCTCTGTTCGGTCGGGGTCTTGAGGAAAGACTATCATGACCGCCCATCGCCGCCCACAATTCAGTGGGGATGATGGTGTCATTGTCGCGCCCCGGTCCAGTGGGGGCGGCAAGGCAGCCGCGCCTCCGGCTCGTGGGGGAAGGCGATGCCATCACACGGCCTCAATCCAGGGAGGAAGGCGTAGCGCCGCCTCGGTCCGGAGGGGAGGATTTTGCAGTGCAGCTTTGAGGCGACACCAGGGAAAAGCTTCGGCCCGGAGTACCCAGGCGAGCACCGAGTGGTCGCCGCCCTTGGGCAGGAAGATCGATGGATGGACCCTATCCTGGCCTTCCTGCGTGACCAAGTGATCCCCGACGATGATGCCTCAGCTGAGAAGATTGCACGAAAGGCCAAGTGCTATACTCTGGTAGGTGGGGACCTATATCGCCAGAGCAGAAACGGAGTTCTACTGAAGTGCATCACTCGGGAAGAGGGGAGCAGCTTGCTCTCTGATATCCATGGAGGCGTGTGCGGGAGCCATATGTCCGGCCGGACTCTAGTCGGCAAGGCGTTTCGCCAAGGATTTTATTGGCCTACCGCCCTCCAGGATGCTTGCGAAGCCGAGGGCGTCGGCTTGTCGAGTTCTTCGCCGAGCAAACCCACCGACCAGCCTTAAGCTCGCAAACCATCCCGCTATCTTGGCGTTCGCGATGCGGGGCTGAATATCCCGGTCCGTTCGCGAACCACGAGGCTTCACCCACCTCTTCGCCGCCATCGACAAGTTCACCAAGTGGGTCGGCCGAAGCGATCGCGGGCCATCACGGCCGCCGCCGTTAAGTTCATGTCGGATCTTCACCCTTTGGAGTCGCCAACCGCATCATCACCGACAACGGCACCCAGCTCACCAGCGGCTTTCCGGAGTTCTGGAAGAAATGGGCACCAAGGTGCGTTTAACCGGTGGCCCATCCCATGAGCAACGGTCGGCGGAGCCAATGCGCTTAGTGTGAAGGGCCTCAAGACAAGGGCGTTTGATCGACTCCACAAGCGGGTGCACGATGGACGGAAGAACTCCACGGCAGGCTTTGTGGTCGCCAGACCACGCCACCGTCGCGATCGTGAGACACCCTTCTTCTTGGTGTATGGCGCCGAGGTCATTTCTCCCCTCCGGCCGCTCGCTCGCCGCCGTCTCGCTTTCAACGAAGAAGACCAAGATGATCTCCGGCAGAAGATGTCAACCTTCCGGAGGAGGTGCGGATCGTCTTTGCTCGCGCGCCCGCTACCAGCAGAGCCTCAGCGGTACCACGCCACCCGGTCTCAGAGAACATGGCGGTGGGTGACTGGTCTTCTTGCGCACCAGACGCATGCCGGGTTACATAAGTTGCCTCCCGGTGGGAGGGCCCCTTCAAGGTGGTCTCAGATTCTCGGCCGGGCGATGCAGTTAGCCACCGAGACGGTGAGGAGTCGATTTAACCTACAACATCGAGCTGCTCCTAAGTTCTACCCTTAGGGGATTGTAAGTACCAATGAGTTTGCTCCACCGACCTTGAGGTACGCCCCTCTCTGGTGATCGTTCTTGGCGCATCGATAAAGGTCATGTCTGAAAAACTCTTTGCTTCGCCATTATTATTCCTCTTCGATTGTGCCTTGAGTGGCGAATATGCGCATGAATGTCGCCGGTTCCGTCGTTTGCTAATTCCTTTGTGGAGTCCATGACGATCCTCGGCCTTTGTATACTTGGCTCAGCGATCGGGGCGAGCTAGGTATGGTGCTCGACGCTGCCAAGACGCCTCGGGTTGGCTCCTGAAGCACCGTTGGTCGTCACCATGGCCCGTCGACCTAATGCCACCCCAGAAACTCGCCGCTTGAGCACATGGCGCCACGGATCGAATTCTTGGTATTTCACAAGGACTTAGGGTCCAAACAGGCGAGCAGACACTTCATGTCGGGCTTAGAATGTTTTTAAAGCTTACCTTGCGATACCTCTCGGATGCCTACTCACCTTCTCAGTGGCCTCAGCACGCTGCAGGTAAGCATAACGATGCCGGCTTACTTCCTCGAGAGGCCTTGCGTCTTCACTGGTCGCCTTGGCTTGGCTGCTCGCCAGAAGGTCTCAGTGCTCAGCCAGCCTCCCGTCGTCTCCGCCCGCGCCCGGCTTTGTCGGTCGCCCGTCGCCGTATGGTCGGGTCGCCCAGATGGCTTGGGGTTTCGCCCGATGCCGGCAGCTTCGCCAGCCTTTCGTCGTCACCGCCCGGCGCCCGTTTCGGCCTGGCCTTCGGGTCGCCTGCGCCTGTGGCTGGTCGCCTGCTGCTTGGCCGCTTTCGCCAGGCTTTCGTCGTGCTTCGCCCGGCGCCCGGTTTCTTGATGCCGGTGCTCGGCTTGTCGATCGCCCGATGGCTCAAGGCCGGGCGCCGAGCTGCCTTGGGGCTCGCCAGCTTCTCCATCGTGCTTCGCCAGTCGCGTCAAAAGTCGCTCATCCCGCTGCATACGAAATAAGATAAGCGCTTTATACCGCTTCTTTGGCCATTTCCTTGCGATCATATCCCGAGTTAGGTCAAGATGCATGGTTATCGCAAATGTTGAAACCCAACTCCTCATGATAAGAGAAAATGTGCTAAATGTTAACGTCCCCATGAGACCAAGTCATCGGAGTGTCGATTAGACACAGACTCTACGGCTCAGACGCCTCGGGTTGGCTCTCTGAAGCACCGCCGTCGTCTCCGCTGAGTGTTTCGCCTAATAGCACTTCCGAGAACTTGTTGTTTCGCCGCGTTACGCCGTAGCATATTTTTAAGCGATCATCAGGGTATAAGTTCCGGAAGGTTGAAACCTGCGATAATCTCGCGCGGAAACTCGACGCTAAGACCTTGCTATGTCTTGCGTTCTTTGTTCGATTTAAGGGCATTTTTCACCTACATTTTATGTGGTCCGCATAATCTATGCTCGCGATCACAGCGGGCGCATGAAATCACTTGGCAGGACTTAGAAACGCTACCCTAAATTAGGTGTTTCTAAAAAGCGTCTTGGCTAAGTCGAATGACGGCCGTCTAACGAGCAAATGTGGTGAATTCAAGCATGCAAAAATGAGAAACGCATGAATAACGATTAAACATCTAACATTCATCCAAAAGTTGTCCAAGGGTTTTCGACGCAGTTCATCAACAAAAGCAACAAAAAAGGGGAACAGAAGAAAGCCGCGCCTTCACTCCTCGCCCTCGCCAAGTCGAGTTCTTCGTCGGCGCCGACGCCTGGGGTGGAGACGCCCATGACGGTTGCTCCACTGCAGATTCCAGCCCACGATTCGCAACTGCACAGCGCCTCCGCCCGAAACCGCTGCTCGCGTCTCCCCGACACGCCGTCACCACCGCCATGGGATCAAAAGCGGCGTCGCTGCCGCGCGCAGCAGTAGCGTGAGGTTGCGCCATGATCGCGACTGGCGTCCTTCCGTGCGGAAGCGGCGGCTAGAAGCGGGAGTCCTCACGCCTCGCGGCTGGTTGGTCGCATGGGCGAATGAAGCGCCGAGTCCTCCAGCGCGACTCGGCCTCCACGCCAGGGGTTCGAGCACCTCTTAGTGCGCTCGAACGCTTCTTCAAAGCATGGTCGCGAGATTGCGCCGCAATGGAAGATTCAAGTGTCGAGGTCTTGGCGCCGCCTCGGCCTCTCCGCCCGTGTCTCGGCCCGTTCCGCCCGCTGCTGCATTGCGGTCGTGTTGGCCCTCTCCGCGCCGGCTTCATTGCCGCCCTCTCCGCTCCGCTCGGCTCGCCGCCACATCGAGGCAAGTTGTTGGGCGTTGGGCACCATGCCCGAAGCGGCGGCAAGAATGGTGCCTAGTGCAGCATCTCGTTTACAGGTGAAGAGTTCGACGGCTGCGGCCAAGCGGCGGCGCGAGCGAAAGAACTCGGCGCGCCGGTGCTGCATGTCTCCGACCTGGCGGCGGCGGCGGCGGCGCTGAGGCCTCCGCCCGTCTCGGTGGCGCCAGGTGTTGGCACCCTTGGCGCGTTCGAGGCGCCCTTGGTGGCGCCCTCAAGCTCAAGCCGGCCGTCCGGGAGCGTGAGGCCGCCTGCCGAAGCGGTGGCTCGAGCTCCCCGGCGAGGTTGTCGGCGCCAGCGATCGCCGGCCAAGGAGAAGGCGCCGGCCGTGAAGGTTCCGAGCGGTCTTTGCGGCAGCGGCGCGCGGAGGTGAAGTCGCCAGCGGGCGCGTCTGTGCCCCGCCTTGAAGGGGTACCGCCACGGGCGCGGGTGGTGGCGGTGCTGGTCCGTGGCCCGAGCCCTCTTAGGTCCGAGCCGCGCGTGTCGGCGGCGGCCGCTTGCCCATGACCGATCGCCCGCGGCGGCGCGTCCCTCGATCACTGAGGGTCAGCGAGGCGGATCACGGCCGTCCGTGGAGTCCATCGGCGGGAGTAGCCTGACGACCGCAGGCGCTCGCGCGTGCCCGGTCGGCGGCAATACCGCCTCCGCCGGAAAAGGTGTGTCAGTTGGGACCGGCAGCATCAGTGCGGCAAGCCACCGGCCCAGGTTTGGCTCCTCAAAGTTGCCCTCGCCTGTCGCAAGAAAGGGAAAAAGATGGCGGTCGGTTGGTAGGAAGCCGCAGGAGAAACATGTGCGTAAAGGAAACTAGAAGAAGACAAGGGCTTACGTCCGGGCCACGTGCGCGTCAGGTCGTTGTCACCCGTGTACTGCCACGAGGGCCGGACGCGCCGGCGAAGAGGGCTGATCCTCCGGGCCGTGTAGTCCCGGGCTACCAGCCCTCCATTCAGTCCGGCGTCCCGCAACCCGCCGATGCGGGCCGCCATTGCGCGGAGCTCTGCCGTCTCTTCGACCGGCGAGCTCCAGTTCTCGAAGGCATGCGCCGGTCCGGCGGCACCCAGGCGTCGATTCCATTGTCATCTGGATGTCTGACCAACCATCCTGCGCCATGCCCTCCAGCTGGACTGTCTTTGGAAGGAATGTAGCGGAGGCCATCCGTCCCCGGCGAAATAGCAACTCCCCACTACTGCGTCGTTGGTGGCGCGCGAGAATGAAGAAATGGCGAAAAGAGGAAGGTTGGCATCACCCCATGAACATTTCACAGAGGTGTGCGAAGACGGCGAGGAAGATGATAGAATTGGGGTGAGATGAAGATGGTGGATTTCGTAGAAATGGAGGACGGTGAGAAAAATTCGAAAAGGGCGGAAGAAGGCCCGCCATCATGGCCTGTGTGCGGACGATCTCGTCGGAGAGGCACACAGGCGTGGCGTCCCCGGACGGTATCGAAGGTGCCTTCCGACGCGATTATCCCCATCACGCCTTTACGGCGGCGTCAACGATGAGAGGCCGGAATGGAGTTCACCATGGTGGCTCCAAGAAGACAAAGAGCTTTGGGAAAAAAGGCGAAGGAACAAGAAAGTAAAGTCGCGAAGAAAATGTATATGTGAACCGCTCAATGCAGATGCATCTATATATCGTACCCCATCGACGGTTCACGAAGGACAAAATTATGCGCCGTTTGGTCCTAAGGAAAACCGCAGATACGCGGGGGACCGGCGGTCGATCCTCATGAGTGGTGGCCACCCAAGAGCGCACCAAGCATTGAAGTGCATTATGAAGGTTCTAAAGGAGTCGAGGCTGCGCTCTAGGGCAGGCCCGGCTATCACAACAGATATACGCTAGGGTACCCTCCACCGCATAAAGTGCGGCCCACGTGGCGGCGGAGCCATCGGGCGGCGATCACGCCCGCCGGCCAGCGTCGGTCCACGTGGCGCCCGGCGGCAGGTGGGCGAAACACGCTCGCTTTCGCCGGCCACCAACCGTGGCGGCCGCCATCGAGCGAGCGACGCGGCCCGCCAGCGCGGCGTCGGTCCACGTGGCGCTGGCGGCGCGTGGCGACAGCACGCCGCGCCCGGCGCCCATCACGTGGCGGGTGGCGGCGATTGGCGAGACGCCTACCGCTTCGCCCAAGAAGGCAAGAAGGTGGGCACACGGTGGCCGCCTCGAGGCTCCTTCCACCGCCGTCGTCGAACGGCAGTTCTGCCAGAGCGCACTTATCAAGAGTAAGGGTTTACGCAACAAGCCCATTCCTCGACGCCTCACCACCTACACACACAAGGGGTCCCATCCGTGACCGCAAGGGCACGCGAGGCATTTAATGAGGCCGAGGAACGGGACAACACGAGAGAAAGCATTAAATGTATTTAGATCAAGATGATGACCTCCTTGTACCTACCCCTGTTAGCTCTGGCCTATATAAGGGCCCTCGGTGCATGGGAAAGGGGATCGGATCCTAGATCACGACCAAGCAATCTTGGAAAGAGCTAGCAGGAGAATTTGTAACTCGGGAACTCTGTACTAGTTCAAAGCATCATATACTGAAATCTAGCAGACGTAAGGTTATTACCCTTCTTACAAGGGGCTGAACACAGGTAAAAATCGCTTGTTCTTCTTAGTTCATAGGCGCCAAACCCCGCGTGGGAGTCCTCTAGGGTTTTCGCCCTCTCGATTAGCCGGCCGCGAAGACGCCCTCCTGCCGAACAAAACCCGGTCTGTAGATCACGGGCCTGTCTGGTGGAATACGCCGACAAGCTTAATCCACATTTCATGAGCGCTCGAGAGGTTGCATATGAGATTAAATATTTCTACGCTCACAACACTAAATAAAACGTTAGTTGCTTGAGCGTCGAGATGTAGGCATTTCTCCTCTCCTTTAGTTGGAGCAATATCATTTAGTGGAGAAGAAAAGCCGACATCTACGATCCACCAAATTTGTGGGCTCATGGATTTAAAATAATCAATCATAAATAATTTCCATTGAGCATAATTTGAATCATTTAGCATGAGTGGATCGTGTGAGTGCACTAAACCTCTAGTTGCCATCCTTTTTACTCTCTAGACGGTTAAGCCTAAAATGAGAGTGACCGTGGCTCTGATACCACTTGTAGGGTCGAGGATGCGCCTAGAGTGGGGTGAATAGGCGTTTTACGAAATTCGATCGCTCACTAAAATAATTCGCTCTAATACACCCCTAAGTCAAAACCTAAACAAAGATATATGCGGAAGCGATAAATAGGTTTTGACAATTAAAGCCTAAATCAACTAGGCTCACTATGTGCACTAACTAAATTATGTCTCTATACTAGAATTGCTAAATTGGACAAACAATTAATACTAAGCAATTCTAATACAATCAAGCAATTGATAAATACTCAATAATGTAAATGCTTGAAGGTAAAGAGACAAGGGACAACCGATGTTTTTCCGTGGTGTTCGGAGACTTGCCGGTCTCCCCTAGTCCACGTTGAGGCAAGCCCAACCACTTGGACCGGCTCCCGCTCGAGCACCCGCCTCTTTCCACTAGTCGTGGTTTTCACGCTATGCCGAGGCTCAACCCGAACCTTCACAAACTTGCCGGGGCTTCTCACACCTCGAGAGCTCCCGCGCACGACGCCTACGCCGTCTAGGAGTCGGCAACCTCCAAGAGTAACAAGCCGCTCGTCCGCTTGAACTTCACCAAGCACAACGAATGCGCTCCCGGTGATCACCTCGTGCAACACATGCACAAGGACCTCCCTCAAGTGCAACACATGCACAAGAGGTCACTCAATCCACTCCTAATTGCAACACATGCAATTAGTGCTCACGCTTAAGCTCAAGAAGCAAAGGGAGAAAAGCAACACATGCAAATGACTCCCACACACAGCCAACTTCCTGCCCAAGCCCCCCAAGGGGTGTATTTATAGCCCCCACAAGAAAACTAGCCGTTTGGGGGCAAAATGGGCGAAATCAGAGAAAATTCGGTCCAACCGGACCTACCCCGGTCCGACCGGCCCTCACAGGGCAACGGTCGGATTTCTGACCGTTACACGGCCGGTCGCACCGCAACCCGGCCGGTCGCTCCGACCGCCCACATAAAAACCGGAAAGCCACCCCTCTGGAAAAAATGCACCGGGGAGGGGCCGGTCCAACCGCATGCCACCCGATCCGACCGGACCTGGCCCGGTCCAACCGCCCGGCCGGTCCGACTGACCAGGGGCCGGTCACACAGCCCCTGACAGCCTCCGAACCCGATTTTTCGCGCAATTTCTTTTCCGAAGATCCAAACACCATTCTTTGAGCTACTATATGATCAACACATGATCAAACACACGTGCAAAATACATTTGCACCAATTCAACCCATGCTCAAAGAATTTCAACCAAATTGCGAAAACACATCTCGCAACCAACTCAAGACTATTTGCAAAACGTATTAAGCAAATCAAACTCGAGTTTATGAGATTAATCCCCCTAGCCATGTGAAGGTCAACATGAGACCCAGTCAACTTGCCAACACCCGTTGCAAGCCCTACTCACATGCTCTCGGGATTCCAGACTCATAAACCTCAGTTTATTCGCACAACGAACTTGCAAATAACTCAATAAACACAATTTCATGCTTAAGCACTACTCTTTGCAACACATGCAAAAGTTAGCTCAAAGCAACCACAAGATTTTGAAAGATTTGTTTTGTAAATAAAAACAAACATGAAGCTTCAACATTCGCAACACATGCAAAAGTGAACTTCACGCAAAAGCCAACGCACTAGCTTATCCTATTTGCAACACATGCAAATCAAAGCATTATGCGAAAACCAAATGCAACCAAGTATAAGTTTAACCCATTCGCAACACATGCCAAATGGTTAACCCTCATGCAAAAAAATAAATCCAAATGGTTTGAGCTCGAGTGAACGCGGAATGAGATCACCAACACATGATGAAACTCAAACTAGGAGACAACCCCTCTTAATAGCACGGCGATAAAAACCTTAGACTCAAATACTACAAAGTCCTTAGCCTATCTAATTATACCTTTGCCGCCGCACGCAAGCAATCCCCTCTAGTGTCTTTATGATCATCACTTTGATACTCCCCCTGGATCATCACTCGACTCCTCTTCTTTTATCTTCGGGATCTTCTCTTGACACCCATCACCTCATGATGTCGTCCTTGTCCCGTTTTCATTTATCCTTGGACTTAACCTAACTAAAACACAACTCATAAAGAGTTAGTCCAAGATGCATGGTTGTCTCAATTATCTCTTGCACTCCATTAACACATAATGGAAGCCTTTAGATCAATTGAGCACAACCTAAATCAATTTGAATGATTTAAATTTGTCTTAAGTACAATAATGCAACGCATGCTTTATTATACTTAAGAGCTATTCATTTGTCCTTAATTAATCAAGGAACACCATCAACACATGATGAAATGTTCTTTAATGATTAACAGGACAAATGAACTCAATTTAAATTTTCATTTAAATTGATATGAGTATACATTAACTACACAAGTTTTCATATACTCATGTTGATGAAAAGTAATGATCCATTATGTGTAAACTATATGGAGATGATCATTACTCTAAGTCATCAACTATAGAATAAACCCCACATGTATATGTGCATAAATATGATTGACTTGTATATAATATCCACATATTCAATTTGATCACATTGGAGTATATCCTATATTACCATGAGTATACTATGACTAGGCAATTCAAATATATACTCAAGTATTTAGTTTCTTTGTCTTGATCTTTATATGTGTCAATAAAGAATAGATCAATACAAAGAGACTTTCAAATTAAACTACAAACTCCCCCTAAATATGTGCATCCATGTAATGTGTGGATTGGGAAACATGATGCACGTTTGTGGTTAATATAATGGGGACATTCATACTTTAACTTGACTCCAAAGTATGCAACTAATACTAAGATGAATACGCATACATACCTTGGGTTTTCCATTTTTCAATGCGATGAGACTAATCAAAGATATTCTAAATAAACAAGTTAGTCTCAATATAAGATTTGTCATTAATAACAAAATCACATTAATGGATAATCTCAATATTAGATTTGTCATTAACACCAAAACCATAACTAATGAAGGTTGAACTTACTTACCCAGACTGTGCCAGAGTCGAGCCCCAAGAGCTCGGCTTGACGACCCCGCCACATCACGGTCGGCGCCAAGCCGTCACCGCCCTATGGACGCGACAACCATCTTTGGGACAGTGGCTTTTCCTCAAGGTGGCCGGGGCCATGAGTCAAGCACCCGCCCACTCGCCTTGCCAGTCTGATGAAGAAGCGCTTCAACCCGAGGCGACGCCAAGGCACAAGATGAACGACGTCGATCATCGACAAGCAAGTCTGCAGCGGTAGCGCCTTTCCAATGAGGCACCATCCTTGTGTCTACCAACCCGCATGGGTAAACAAAGAACCCGTCACCACCAGACAAGACCAAGACTCCGGGGCATAGCATACCCCTATCAGTCACCAGGACCGAAGACCAAGACTCTGGGGCATAGCATACCCCTACCTCTTTTCTCCAAACTTTCGTGTAACCTGCCCCCTCCAACTATATAAGGGGAGGCAGGGTCCCCGGCAACGGGGCGATTCCCCTCATTCTTCCATATCCCACCTCGCTTGCTCTCCCGACCCGAACGACCGATCGAAACTCCTAAGCTTCGCCGTTCGGACGAGAGCTAAGGGCCTGTCCTTAGTCCTCGCATGTAATCCGCCATACCCCGATCAACGAGATCCTCCGCCACAAACTGGAAGTAGGGACGTTCGGCCCGAACCAGTATAAATCTGAGACTCCTCAGCCCGATCCATTGTTCATTCAAGGCTTCTTTAGTCTAACCATTCGAGGAGAGGGGGCGCGTGATCCCCTATACTTACAAATTTACTTGCCGGTTATACGAAACACCGACAACTGGAGTGGCAAATTCCTTCTTGACTGCTCACTTCTCTCTGCATGTTTCATAGCAAACATGAAAGCTATCTTTATAACTATCCGGTTGGGAAATAGCGTTTGGTGGCCCCAAGGTAAACTATTACACATGTAGGGAATGTGACAATCTCAGGTCTAAGGATCATACATCCACTGTGTATAAGATACACTAATGACACATAAGAATGTAACATTCTCGCAGTGTCCCATTACGGGTCTATCTAACCCATATTCTTCATCATGAGTTCACAGTATATTGATGATATCTCTATATCCCATGATCTATGAAATATGATCATCGATCAATACATGTGCTGATCTATTCATCGTTGTCCAATACGATGATACCCGATCAGAGATACTTACAGAATTATATCAATAAGTACAGAGTTTCATAAGCAAGTCACATACTTGCTGATCAATATAATGATATACATTCATTGGACCAATAATCATATTATTATTCATAAACATAGTCATGTTACAATCATCTATATGACTGTCTTAAGGGCATAACACTAACACTAGACGGTCTGGCATATCGATGGGCGTTATCTAATTGCATTTGAGTCTGACGGCAATTAAATTATTTCTAAATTCCTTATCTATCTATATTTGTTTATGTTTGATGCAACTAACGATTTTCTGTGATCGACACTGGATGTCGCCTGAAGAGTGCTGTAGTTGTAGGCCGCTACTTGTAAATATTTTGTATTTTATTTATGGGAACATATCTAGTGCTAAAGGTGATTTCAGTGCTAACATGCTAAAATCTAATCTGGGCTCTTGGATCAAGTTTTGAAGGTTGAGATTTAACTAACCAGCTATGTGTGAAAGCTGGTTAGTTAAATCTCAACCTTCAAAACTTAATCCAAGAGTCCAGATTAGATTTTAACATGTTAGCACTGAAATCACCTTTAGCACTAGATATGTTCCCTTTATTTATTGTACTTAATAATTTGTTCATGATTTCATTGTACGAAATTTTGTACTTATGTATTGCATTGTTGGGTCGATAAAATGACGTTTATATTATTTATTACATGCATTAGTTAATTATGTTACTATCCGATTTACGTGTTTTTTTTAACTCGCTAAGTTTTCGGGTTATTTCATATGGCCGATCAGCTCATAGAAATCTTGCGGGTAGCTTTTGTAAACGTGTTTGGAATCCAATAATTTCCATGCAATTTCTTTTGAGTGCTCTCAGGTCACTTGACAACCTTCTGGAGGAAAGATGATGTAACACACAGTTGCAGTACTTAGGACATGTATAATAAGGTCACTTCAGCTGGCTCTTAGTTTGTATATATCAGTTTTGGTCTATGTGAAAGAGTGAAAAAAGAAGAGAGAAAAGGGAGCTGGCTCTTATTTAGTAACTAGCTTTGTACGGGAGCATAGGAGTAGACAATTTATGTACAAGAGAGAAAAGATAGTTATTGCACAACATATAGAGACAACCTTTAGAGACAATTATTGTACAAGCTGATTTTTAGCTTACTGTTCTCTCCGTTTACTTTTATAAGGCTTATTTTGTCAATGATCTTTCACAAATATAAGACTTGCATGTAGATTTAATTAGACATTTCCTTCTATACATCTATTTATTCTATCTCAACAATATGTATTTATTCATTACCACCCACACAAAGTACATGTTTCATCTTCCAAGACAATTAAGTGACAATTAAGTGTGAGCATCTAAGTCATTTTCTTTTATACCTTTCTCAATTTCAACGCAACCTTAATCCTCATATAAAGTTAAAATACGTCTTACAAAAATGAACGAAAGAAGTATTAGACAGTAATGGGCTTTACTGTTGTATTTACCCTTCCTATCAATAGGACCTGCTAAAGGAGAAATGATGATGTAATCCACAGTTTGCATGCAGATGCGGTTTCGACCAAGTTTAAGGATATAATCATATAAATAAATACTCCTGATCAGGGATGAAAATCAAGTCAAGTTCGCGTTTTTTTCAAAATTGATATAGTTTGATTTAATATTAGTTTATCTATAATTTGAATGTATTTTTAGAATCGAGCCAACGAGCCAAGCCGAACCAAGTCAGAGCAAAATCTAATTTCATTCGAAATTGACTCATTTCAATATTTAACCAATAAATAAGTGTAATTAGAACAATTTTGAACGAGCCACTGAGCCTCACCACCGAACTTTTTTTCCAGCCTTACTCCTGATAGCAAGGCAAGAAACATCCTGTCAGCTGCTTAATCATACATATGCTACACTCAGGAGACTTCCGCGCATCCTCAGCGTTTTGAGTCGAGCTGACCGGCTTGGCTTGTTTTTTTCGCGTTTAGGTCCCGCAAAGAATGCTTAATTACGTGTAGATCTTTTCTACGGTTTTTTACGAAAAGGACCTTTCGGTTCAGAAAAATCATGAATCTTTCGTGAGAGGACCCTAAATAAATACCGAAAAAAACATAGTTACATTTGGTTCATTCCAACTATTTTTCGCAAAAAGGACCTTTCGATTTAGCGCAATCGCGGATCCTTGGTGAGAGGGTCCCAAATAGATGCAAAAAAAACATGGTTACGTTTGTATCCTTTCAACCGTTTCGCGCGTTTTCTCGACGATTAAAAAAAACAACGTCGAAAAAAAAATAAAATTATTTCTACGAAAAAAATAATGCACGCAGCGTATCACGCCGTAAAAACTATCCTAATTAAGCCTGTGTATGGAGTAGTAGCTTAATTAGTAAGTGTAGAAACGAAAAAAGAAAATAAGGGCGTTGATTTGTTTTACGGTCCGATGCATGGCTTCTTAGAGAAAGTATAATAGCAAAGTTTACTAATGGCTAATAGTAAACTAAAAAACCAGCCTATATAATGAGTGTCTCTAAAATTTGTTTTTAGATGTCGTGCAATAACTATCTCTTTTTTTATATATATAAATAATCTACATATACTCTTATGCAAAGCTGGCTACTAAATAAGAGTCAGCTTTCTTCTCTTCCCTCTATTCTTACTCTTATATATAGATTAAAACTGATGTATATAGACTAAAAATCAACTGAAGTGATCTTATTATATATATCCTTTGAAGGCCGTAAAAGGGGCCCTTATGTCTGTTACGGTCTAGTGTAGCAACATACGATGATCGATCTCGTCCTGAATTCTGCAGACATACGAGATGGATCTCTCTTTTGTCTATCTATATATAACTAGGGTAGTTTTCGCGGCGTGATATGTCGCGTGTATTGTTTTTTCACATAAATAATTTTGTTTTTTTTTCGACGGTGTTTTTTTTAAATCATTATGTTTTTTTTTTGCATTTATCTGTGGTCCTCGTACGAAGGAACCGTGATCGCACTAAATCGAAATGTCCTTTTCGTGAAAAACAGCTGGAATGATCCAAACGTAACTAAGTTTTTTTCGATATTTATTTAGAGCCCTTTCACGAAAGATTCACGATTTTCCTGAACCAAAATGTTCTTTTCGTAAAAAACTATGGAAAGAACCTACACGTGATTACGTATTTTTTGAGAGACCTACACGCGAAAAATAAATGAATAGAGCCGGCTGACCGAGCCAACCGCGGGTAAGCCAAGCAGGCTAAACCTTGCACTGCACTACGCTGCACGCGGTGAGTACGTAGTTATATACTAGTTCAGTTCTGTTGGCTTCTGGTGGAGCTCAAACTGAAAGCAAAGCGCTTGGGTTGGGATTCATCCCATCCCATACCATACCATACCATTCGTAGGGTTGGAAAAAAGCTTTTGTGGGGCTCGTTGGCTCGATTTAAAATTGTGTCAATTTCACTTGTTCTTTGGTTAAACATTGAAATGAGTCAATTTCAAATGAAATTGGATTTTGTTCTGGCTCGACTCGTTAGCTCGATTCTAAAAATAATTTCAAACTATAAATAAAATGATTTTAAATTAAACTATGTCAATTTCGGAAAAAAAAAACTCAAAAAACAGGAATTTAGCTTGATTTCTATCCTAACCATGCGTGCGCCGATCGAAAATCCTCTACTGTTACGACGACAGAGAATACGCGTCCGCCGGCGCCGGATGATTGATTTGATGCTTTCCTCCTCTCCTATCCATCCCTTTCTTCCTCTGTCAGCTTTCGACAGCACAGCGAAGCGAAGATGCTACATTACTGATTCTATTTGTCTAGCTTTCACGCTAGCCTAGGCCTAGCCATAAGAAATTAAGAATGAGAAGATACAAATTAAGAATGGGGGAGTAGTATTATTGTAATTGCTGACGAAATTACTAGTACAAAATAATAACACAAGTCTGTAATGTATAATCTGTTTGTTCTTCTATGCAAAAACTCCACTGAATAAATAAATACTACGTACTAGCCCGTATAGTATAGTATGGTATAGTATACAGTATGTATGTAGTATGTATGTACTAGCTTAGCTTAGCTTAGTAGAAAGGAAAGGAAGGGAACCCGTGCCGACAGTTGGAGGGGAGTTGGGAATTGAACTCGGGAGGGAGGGAGAGGGATTACCCTCAAGTCAAGTACCCATCCATCGCCTTCGTCTTCCTCGCCGACGAGGAGGAAGGCCATGGGGACGTATCAGTGCTGCCTCATCTTCAAGCGCCGCTTCCGCTGGACCGACGCTCCTCCACCCGACGACGTCCGCGCTCTCTTCACCCTCCACGCCGGCGGCCGGCCCCACATGGACGCCTCAGGCCTCCGCCGCTACCTCCACGCCACCGGCCACGACGGCCTCGACGACGCCGATGTCGACCGCCTCCTCGACCAGATCCGCCAGGGCCGCGCCCCCCGCATCCCGCGCGTCGGCCGCCCGCTCATCGCCCTCGACGACTTCCACCGCTTCCTCTTCTCCCACGACCTCAACCCGCCCATCCGCCAGCAGCAGGTCCACCACGACATGACCGCGTCCCTCTCCCACTACTTCATATACACCGGCCACAACTCCTACCTCACCGGCAACCAGCTCAGCAGCGACTGCAGCGACATCCCGATCATCAAGGCGCTCCAGAGGGGCGTCAGGGTCATCGAACTCGACATGTGGCCCAATTCCACAAAGGATGGCATCAACATCCTCCACGGCAGGTTGCAGCTGCTTCCTTGCTACATATACCTTTCCCTTTATTCCTCATTCATTTCACAACTACCATGCCCAAACTGTGCCACTAACATTATCATGGCGTCCAAACTCACTTAAACAATCGATACGTTTCACAACAAAACTCAGCTTCATGTAATCATCATTCCTAGGTTTCACGACACTGCCAATATATCATACTGTAGCTTTCTCCTGGAAGCTTACAAAAGAATACAAATTCAATTATGAATAGGACATTGACCACCCCAGTTTCACTGATGAAATGCTTGGTATCCATCAAAGAATACGCCTTTGTTGCGTCCCAGTATCCTGTTATCATAACACTCGAAGACCACCTTCCACCTGGTCTCCAGGATAAAGTAGCCAAGGTAGCTGAATTTTACTCTCTGTAATTGCTATATCCCCCTCTAGTTGCACTCCTCTAACAGATGCTTCTGAATTTTCTTTTTCTCAGATGGTTCTTCAAGTATTTGGCAACATGCTGTACTTCCCTGATACAGAACATCTCAAAGAATTCCCTTCACCTGAAGAGCTCAAGGGCCGTGTCCTCCTATCGACAAAGCCCCCAAAAGAGTATCTTGAAGCGAAGGATGATGGTACCATGAAAGACGCTGATGCTCAGCTCCCTCTCGGCAAAGGAGCTGACGACGATGTGGCATGGGGAAAAGAAGTCCCAGATATTGAGACTGAAATCCAATCTGCTAACAAAGTACTGGTTTCAAGTTCTTCCACATTTCCTGCTCCTTTTTTCGGCCTGTAAAATATGTTCAGCAAGATTTCACCAGCGCAATTGTATCTATTCGACCAGCATGACGATGATGTCTCGGAGCACCAAAGAGACGATGACGACGAAGACGAGGAACAGAAAATGCAACATCTAGCTCCACAGTATAAACACCTTATTACTATCAGAGCAGGAAAGCCAAAGGGTGCTCTGGTTGATGCCTTGAAGAGCGATCCATACAAAGTTAGGCGGCTCAGTTTGAGCGAGCAAGAACTCGCGAAAGTGGCAGCTCACCATGGTACCGACATTGTGAGGTATACATCTAATAAGTAAATAAAATTTCTCTTATGAACACCGCTCTTCCTTTCCGTTAACGACTGACGTTCGATGAGGGACACTAGAAAGATACCATCTTTCCGTGCACTGAAAAAAATATGTGGTGCTTGAGATCCTCTTTTGTTCCCTCTAGCTGACTAAAGTGCTCAGTCCTCGCTGCCTCAAAGAAAGTTGTTGTCAATATTTTTGTTCCAAACAGGTTCACACAGAGAAACCTACTGAGGATATACCCAAAGGGCACTCGGGTCACTTCATCCAACTATAATCCATTTCTTGGTTGGGTGCACGGTGCTCAGATGGTGGCCTTCAATATGCAGGTGCGTTTCTTTTCCTGAGCAATTGGGTGCAATGGTGTTTCTGTATGTTCTACATTTCTAGTTAGGTAAATTCAGTGAGGGAATCAATTTGTGAGATGCAGTGAGCCAGTGACATGAGCTCAAGTGGGTTGTAATCCAGTCCCGACAACCTTAACTATTGAAAACAAGTAGCTGAGAACGTGTATTGCAGTGACTAACTTGGTTCTTTATGTGTATGCACTATTTAACACAACAATCTGTCAAAAAATCTTTGTAATTGGTGGATCACAAGAAGTCACCAATGTCTTTGCATCAATATGGGCATACTGAGCACTTGCCTAAATTCGAACAGCCTTGACTTTCTAACTGCGTTTGGTCATATGTTGCCACTTTTCGTACTGACATGTTACAGCGACATGATATTTCTTGCAGGGATATGGAAGAGCCCTTTGGTTAATGCATGGATTTTATAAAGCCAATGGTGGCTGTGGTTATGTGAAGAAACCAGATTTCTTGGTGCAGACTGAACCAGACGTTCTTTATCAAAAAGAACGCCAACCTGTGAAAACATTGAAGGTACGTCTTTTATTTTGTTTGCACCAGTTGAAACTCAAGACACAGATGATCGAACTGCTGCTTTTCAGGTGAAAGTATACATGGGCGATGGTTGGCGTTTGGACTTTAAGCAGACACACTTTGATCAATATTCTCCTCCAGATTTTTATGCACGGGTACGTAGGAATCAGATTTGGCACGCCAATAGCTTTACATACAAGCAACAGCAATGCAACACTCTTCTTATTGTGTGGAGTGGACTGACCCAAGCAAGGCAAGAGGCCCTAGTAAACACTTGTCTGAAACTGCCTAACCTCAGTGCTTGTGTTCACTGTTAAGATTGGGAACCTTGATGTGGAGGAAGCCTTTGACTCTCTGACATTCAGAATTTAACTTGTAGTGTCCATTCGCTGACAGGTTGGGATAGCTGGAGTTCCAGCGGACTGTGTAATGAAGAAGACCAAGGCAATAGAGGACAACTGGGTGCCGGTGTGGGAAGAGGAGTTCACCTTCCCTTTGACCGTCCCCGAGATTGCATTGCTCCGGGTGGAGGTGCACGAGTACGACATGTCCGAGAAGGACGACTTCGGCGGCCAGACCGTGCTGCCGGTGTCGGAGCTGCGGCCCGGGATCCGAGCGGTGGCGCTCTACGACCGGAAAGGGATCAAGTTGAACAACGTGAAGCTTCTCATGCGCTTCGAGTTTGTCTGAGAGACGATGCTCGGCTCCGTCGCCGTTGTTGTATGCATCTGTGCATTGTGCTGTGTGTATGCATCTGTGCATTATCCTGTGTAAGTAATGTGTTAAGAGTGGGTGTTGATATGGGATGCGATGCTTGTGTGAAAAATATGCATTAATTTGTATGATTGTATTACGTGCCAGTCGTGTTGGGTTTGTTGTACATAGGCGGCAGGGTGGTGTCGATGAAACAGTTTGACCAGTTGAGTGAAAACAAGGCTACATGCCAGGTTCAGTGCTTGTCACTCCATCCCAACATTGATTCAGAATTGTGGGCAGAAGTTGTGAGTGGCCGTAGAGAGGAGAGGGTCCTCCATTCCAAACGTACGTAGCGTTCCTCGTTGCCGCATTTGGTTTGGGCTTTCACATATTAGGTAGGGAGCCCGCTTCTTCTTCTTCTTCTTCCAGCATCGTCTACCCCTCTTGTTGTATTCTGGCACTCGTTGATGCCACTTCATCTGACAAAGGCGCCGGCTAGATCGCAATACATAACCAGGGTGGACTACTACTAGATCGCGAATCACAAATTATTCACACGACGTATTTCCGCATCATCACAACAGCACGTCTGCAACATTCGACTACTACGTACGTAATCTCAATTGGCGAACAAGAAGGCAGTTTCTATACTAGAGGTCAAGTCATTGTAACTTCTTTACACAGACACAACACTGTAATAGCACACACAGTTGAAAGCTCTCACATTCTCTTGAAAGAAAGAACTCTCCTTGTCAAAACTCAGGAGAGAAAGCAGCCAGCACCATCGCAAATGTAGTTTCTTCCACATACCTGCATTGCCACCAGTCTAGTGGATGGAAATATAAACAACAGGGCAGAAGAATGAAACTTCTCCTTTCGCTATCCAAGGTAATGGTCTGTACATATCGCGGCGCCCAAAATTGCCCACCAACTAAATACATCTGGCACTAATCACTACACAACACTGGCTTGCCACGTCATCTTCCCCAACAAATATGACAGCTCATCATTGCCTAGAAAACGCCTCCTTCCCAGCACAATCCAGAAACACCAGTGAGACATATCAGATAGCGCACATCTTGGATGGTGCACAATGTGATCACACATGGGCACATCCCTGACGCACTGCACGGACACAAGTAGCAAGCATCAGTGTCATACGGATGATAAGTATAAAGCACAAGGCATAGAATCAATGAAACTGTAGGGAGCATTTACCAGGCCTGCAGAGGGAATGTTAACTGACAGCAGAAGATTCCTGAGTTACTTCTGTTGTAGTATCAGCAGCAGAACTACTGGTTTCGGCGGCCAGGTTTTGGCTACTTTGCGCTTGAGGTGCAGGTTGTTGTTGATCTTCAGCAAGACCCAAAACCACCAGGGTAGACCTGCCATAAAAGCACAAGCTCTGACCAGATCCAGCACCACCTACTTGAAATGGATAGCACTTATATGCTGGTAGAATAGACTGAAGCAACAAACCTTGGAAGAGTTGATCGCACGTTTGGCTGGTTGGCATGCTCAACCAAGGGTGCTTTCAGTACAGGATTCTTGTTCAAGGCATTTTCAAGTTGAGGAGCTGGTAACTGATAAACCAAGTGCGATGTTATGGAAAATCTTGATACATGACAGCAAAAATGGAATTGGAATGAAGATGAAATTTGGCTTAAGGATAATGTGAAGTAAAAAAGGGACCTGCATTTGTACCTTCAACTATTAGCCCGTTACTGTTTCTGTTTCTAGAACTATCATATCTAGAATAATTGTCAGTGGACCCATAAGCTCACCAAGAAATTAGCGTATGGTGTGCAAAACTAACAGACGATCCACATGCTACACAGATTTTTGCATAGAAGAACAAACAGATTTTACAGTTACAGGAGAAGCAAAAATAGCCAACCTGCAGCAACACACCATATGACTGAGGTTTCATCAAGATAGCACACTTCAGAAATCCTACCCACAACTTAGGATATTTCCATATCTGCCATGACAAACAATAACTGAAGTTCCAGAAAAATGAAAAAGCACTGCTACTAAAATCCTCTTCCTCTTCAATTATAAAAGCAAAGTACCTGCTTGCTAACAAGGCGTGACATGATCTCCATAACAAAATCCACCTGTAAGGAAGGCTCACTATCAGATTATAAGATCATGAGCAACAATTCTATAAGACTGAGAAACGATCCCTCAAGGTCTCCAAGAGATTGAAATATTAAATAATTGTAATGCTTAAGAACTTCGACGTGTCATCATGGTAATAATGCAAAAGTACAGAAGATCCACATGACCGAGTCAGTAGGATTCTTATTAGCACTTCGATAGAAATTAAGTCCCTGGATCCTTGATGGCCCGCGAAGAGAGGGAGGGAGGGACATTACATACTGTTAAGCCAACAGGTTGCAAACCTGAGCAAACAATTCTTGCTTCCGAAGTAGGGATGTGCCATACAACTACAAAAAGATCATTGATGTCTGTTTTCCGATAGAATCAGGTGCATCAGTACATGCACCAAAACTCAGGAAGTTACAAACACAAGTAAATAACCCCTTGCTTTTGAAGTATCATGTAACTGAGGGGAAAAAAATCATGGATGTATGCTTTCCAATAGAATCAGGGCCTGGACCAAAACATGAACGTAACGACAGCATGAACCTTGCATTTCAATTTAATTAAAGAAAACTAAGATCATGTCATCCTTGGCATATCAGTGAATGTCTCTCTAGCTAGACTATAACACTAAGACCATGTCATCCATTCCATGCCAGAAGATGCCTCTCGTAAACTAGGCCAGAGCTTGAGGCAATTACACGAGCCATAGTTCACATAACGGGGTCATGCAGTTAACTCACCAATGCAGGAAATGCACCTATTGCTTGCATAACAGTTCGCATGAACAGCAAAGGAAGGGGAATTTGTTCAACCTGTGGAAAAAGTTGAGTTTGAGCAATGAGCCAAATGACTAAAACATCATGCCATAAGGCAGGTACAGCAGAAAACATGATCATATCCAGAGATAGATACCAATTGATTTAGTGCTTTTGCCAAAACTTGATGAGTGAATATTGTCCTTTGCTCGAAGCAAGCAGCACAGGCATCTATAACCTACAGTAAGTTAAAATGAATTATCACTTTAATAACCAGCATATGGAACTAACTCACCAAATGGTCTGCAGTGCAAAAAATGGAAAACTAACAGACCTTTTTCAGTGGTATCCCTTCTTTCTCAGGATCTATTACATGAATCGCAATCAAAATTTCTGATGGGTCAAGAGAAGGGCCATTTTGTGGTGATCCCTGCGATAAGTAGCAAGTTATGGTGCATGACACAAGCTAGAAAAGCCCTAACTAAAACCAACCAGTGAAACATAACTAAGTTATTTGAAAATTTGTAAGTCCAAAAGTGAAGTAGATACAAATGTATACTAAGCAAATACTAAGTTATGAAGTTTTACATAGAGTGTGGAAATAAACTTCCCAGCCCAGCATGAACTGGAACTAGTATTTTATTGTCAGATCAATATCAAGGAACCAACAGAAAGTATTCAAATCATAATTAAGGAACCAACAGAAAATTAACTCAACCTGAACTTATTTCATACCAGAGAAAAACTAACCTGCAGGATTCGAGAAAGGGCAAGTTGAAACTTATCCATAGGAAGGTTAACAATATTGGGAAACACAGGCAGGACCTGAGAAAAAGCACAATGAAGAATAACTAATGTGAAACTATATACAGAAGATAGGTGGCATCTCGAAAATAATGATTAAGGTTCAAAACTGCTCCACTAACACCAAGCAAGTTATTAAGGTTCATAACACTGGTTTTGAAAAATCCAATACCCAGGCTGGTCCCTGTTCCCAGCGGCTGGGTATAGGGAAAAAAAACCCAGGTTGTTCGTCAATTCATATTGAAACAAGAGTTTTTATTGCAAAACATTTACCATAGGGTAGTGCAAATTCAGTTTGGATTGAATAAACGGTGAGCAGTTCAGCAACCACGCGCACAGTTAATGCAAATAACTGGCACTACCCTGTGTGGTCGTTAGGTGATTGTGGAAGACATACATGGAGTTAATAAGTATAAACATTATTTCAGTAGGGCCCTCCCCTACTGTTTCCCGCCAAAAAATAAGTATAAACATTATCTACATTCCACATTAAAATAAAACTAGCTATATGGTATGCATGCTGCTTGTTCCTTTTTATATCTAAAATGTTCTAAGAAGGGAGGAGGGAAACCTCATCTTTTGGCAGATGAGCCAAGACAGCAAAAAGGACCTCAATATCCTGCAAAATTAAGTCGATATTTTAGAATTTAGAATATCTCAAGCAGGATACAATCTGCTCTTATAAATGACAGCAATAAATTGAAGTTGTACTTAGGTAAAGACAAGTAGAAAACCTTTGTTTTGGAATATAAGTTCTTCACGGAGGAAATCAGATCTTGGGATGGCACTGCTCCATCAGTGAGAGTCTGTAAAACCTGTGTGGGGACGCAATATCATGGGTTATACAAATGCATTCAGGTAAAAAAAAACATACACCTGACATTTTCACGAACCCTGCTTTTCCATACATGTGTAAGTAGAATTTTGATCAGTACAACGCAGCATATCTTAAAAGGCAAAGAAAAGCGCAACTTGCACCTGCATGAGGAGGTCCTGACTGTCAGCTGGTGGATCTGAGATGATCCCAAGAAGATCAGGAGACGAGCCTATCGTGCGAATCAGAACGGGTACTTGTCGGTGAACTGCCTGGAAGACATACAATTTATATGATAAATAAAAGTGCCATTACAGACTGAACAAAAACAAAAGGAATATATGATCTATTGGCATGGAAGAGAATGATAGGCTGCAAGTACCTGCTTGGCAGCTTGTGGTAGACTACCATATATTGCAAATACATGTCGGAGAAGGGAATGCTTCTGGCAAGTAAGATAAAATATGCATGATGTTAGTAGAATTCACAAAATCAGACAAAGGTTTCAAATCAGTAACCACTAACCTTGGTACACAAAGCAAAATAGAGCGACATCAAAGTTTGAGCATCTGCTACTGAAGAAGATAAATTTTCTAAACCACCATCCTTCAGAAAATACAATTCATCCCAATCAGAAAACAGCAGGGTTATACTTTGCTTCATAAGGAACAGAAAAGTTAAACAGAGATAAGTATGTTCCAAGCCAACATACAATTAATACACCTGCATACTCTACTCATCATATTTGCCAATTTTCTTATTTACAGCAGCACAATGGTTTGTTTTTACTTTCCCTGTTATCAACAGTTTATTGAGATCACTTGGTTGACTTTACGATGAAGTTCAAGGCAATTTTATTCAAGATCATCTAACGCGGTTCAGAATAAGCACAGGAATATGCAAAAGAAATTAGAGTATGAACCAAACCTTGTGTGCTTCAGGTGTAGCCATTTCAGTAGCTGCAGATGCAGTGGCAGGAATCACTTCCAGAACTGAATTAAGTTTTTCATTTGCAAAACCTTCAATCCTTTTGGAAATGCTTGCCATGGGAAATAGCTTATTTGCTACCTGTTATAACCAAAGGACAAATGAAGTAAAAAAAAATCAAATATGCACATGTTTACAAATTACAAGTAGGCAGGATTGGGGGATTACCAAACGTATTGCCTTCATCCGGACCTCATCTAGTTGATGAACTGAACTCTGCAAGAAGCAGTTCTACTTAGTAACATAAAAAAGAAACAGAGAATAGCACTAAAGATATACTTCAACCAGAAAAAAGTTGTACTGGATCATAAAAACGAACTTCAAATGATAACCAATGTGTAAGTTTTATCCAGTGGTATATGCATGTTCAGAGATCAATCTGAAGCTCATGTCAGTGAAAAGAAAATATAAATGCTCAAACATTACTCAGATATTTTGAGTGGTAAACAACCCCAAAAGAAGGGGGACGGATTGCTTTAGTGCCTAACAATGCTCCCAAGAAATGCGTAACAATTCAAAATTGAAATTCATGTCAAGTTGGCTCTCTTTTGTGCTCTACCAACAAATCGAAAGTTAAAACAGACAACTTTCTCACGTTACCACTGGCAAAATTCTCAGACATGCTATTGTCAGCTTGCGACAAATCACACAAATCAGAAGAATTATGTAGCTAAACAAGCATATCACACATATATGTAAAAAAGATAAGACCAGTAAATATATCATGGTGAGTATAGCACCTGCAAAGCAATCTCCAGACATCTGTCTCGATTTGACGGTCTTAACATGATAAGGTTCCAAACAGCACTAAGACCTTGAGTTACCCTATCACCGCTCTGAAGATCCTTGTCCTGATTCTCATGACTTCCAGGAGAACATAGACCCTCCAGCAACTTTAATACACCTTCTGGTAAGTATGGTATCTCACAAAGCAATTTGCCAAGTGATTTATCTGAAGCTGGAAACATATCACGGAGATTTTCAGCCTACGCAAAAAGGAGAAATGGTTGGCCATGATACAAGAAAAATGGTAGCTGTGACAAACTTACAGAAATTTTAAGGAGACATACTACAGTCAGAAGAAACGATTCATAAACTGACGTTGCAGTTCTAGATGAAAGAAAGTCCTGATCCTGTTCTGCCTCACGATATAACCTATTCAGAATGCACAGTGTCAACTCGTGTCCCTGCTTATGGAAAGATGAGTCAGAAATCATTGGAGGTAGGTAAGTAACCGCAGAAAACTGTTGCACCATACAAGAATAGAGTAAACACTGCCATACAAACATATAATGATCATCTATACCTAAGCTTGCTATATGAAACCATTGAACATGTACACAATAAATCATATGTTTGCAACGCAGTTTGGAACGCATGAATTTCACATAAAACAATTCAATTCTCATAGGAATCTGGGAAAACTCCCGTATTCCAAATGGGGCCTAGTTAGATGGACAAGAATAGCGATAAAAAAATAAAAATGATGACGTGCTTAGTTCACTAGTTCCCTGATCTAACCACTAGGTCAGTGGTTGAATCACATATCATGGACATAGTACAAAACTATAAATACAAATTATAGCAAGTGATGCTGAAAAACATAATTAATTTTTTGTAAAAAAATCAGAGTGGTGGTTTTGTGGGGTTTGTTCTCTTCTCTTGTAATTGTCATGGTGCTTGTCAGTTCTGAAATGTGACTACTGCTGAACAGGGACTCCATTGGCTTCTACGACATGCCTTCCATGTAAAATACATTAAATGCTTACCAAGAAAAGACTTGGTTTGATATATAAAAAAACAGATGATTGGACCTTATTTTTCTCCCAGTTCAGCCACATAGGCAGGACTAAGCTCTGATTTCCACTTTTACAAGTTAAATTACTAGCCTTCCAGTCCTGTCCTGATTCATAACTAATTAACTATGCAATCATCAACCCACCACTGTTTCAATACAGAAGAAAGAGGATTGCTAATTGATTGAAGTGGACATATTTTGCAAGTTTCTTAATACATACCCTATGGCTACCAACACTTTAATAGTAGACAGACCAGTTGTACCTAATGAGCTAAAAAAGCGAACTCTTACGGAAAACAAATTATATTATGTTTTGTATACATGTACCTCATTATTCATATAATCAGATAGCACATGCTTTTGGAGAACCTTCCAAGGGTCCAAATCCAAAGGGAACTGCACCAGCAAGTAAGATGATGTAAAGAGAGCATGACAGTATACAAGAAACTAAAGCACCACTAATGTCAACATTGCAAGCACTAACAGTTAAGTATTTCTGAGAGAAACTAACTGTGGATAGCTAAGTAGACAGAAAATTGGTGCACACACACACACACAAAAAAAACCTAACCAACGTTCAACCCGAAGAAAGATAATCTACAGGATGAAATGATAACCAGTACCTCAACACCCAAGTGAGCAAGCAATGGAAGACGAGCATTTGAACCACCAGATGCTTCTTGTTTATCACACTCGAGAATCCGCAGAAACGCTTCTTTTTGAAGGAGATCTTTAGCCTCATCACTGAGATCAATATTAGTCACAACCAACTTTGGAAGAACATGTTGTAAAGTAAGGGCACTTGAAGATGAAAACTGTGACTGGCTTGCTTCTGCAGTAGAAGAGCTTGGACTGCGAGTTTCTGATTGAGCCAAACTGACTCCAGCTGAGGAATTGTCAGCAGGAAACGAACTGATAAAACTGCCAGTATGCTCTTGGGTTCCCTGAGGTTCAGTTGAAGCATGGGATGCTTCTGATGATTCTTGAACCTCAATCGATAACCTAGTGGCATCTGCACTGGGTACGTTAGCCTCTACTGTTTCTGTATCTAATGGGACTGTTGAATTGTTACTGTTCTCTTCTGTAGGTGGATTTATTGAGGTAGGAACAGGAGGGCTGGCAGGACTAGTTGTGATGTCACCAGCAGCAGATGGCACTACAGCAGAATCCTTTGCTGGAGACACTTCATCCTGATCAGTTTGATTTATTCTCTGAAATACAAAGCTCAATAAACAAAAAGCAAACAAGAAAATCTAATAAATCAAGCAAGGACAGCTAAAGCAATCAACCTTCAATAGAGACTCCAGAAGGTTTGAACTCAGAGCAACAGAGGGCTGGCTAGAAGGAGGTTGTTGTTGATCTGCTTCAGGACGAGAAACTGGTAGGTGTTGCATATTAACCATTACCACCTCTGCTAACAAGTCAGTAGCAATACTGGATGACAGAATTTGCAGTGATCCAGCAGCTCTGTCGCCCTGTGCAGCTAATGCAGCAAACATACCAATTAATTGATACACAGCTTCAGAATTCCCAGTTCTTGCAGGAGCAGGCTGACTAGATGAGACATCAACAGAGGCCAAATCAACATTTCTCTTCTTTGCCTCTTCGTTGTGCTCTTGAGCATCATGTGAATGTCTGAATCTTTTACAGGAATGACCATCATCTTCTAGCATATTATTCATGTCCTCGGCCAGACTGCGCTTGTTACTGTTGTCAGTGCTTGTCTCCTATCAAGGCAATGTAGCCATTTTGAAACACTTGTATCTTAGATTGGACCAAGACTTAAGGGGAGAGGAGTTAGGGGAATGGAAAATTTCCTATTTTCCCCTTATTTTCTAATATTTTTCTTTAGGAAGAGTGTGTAAAAGAGAGTGAGAACTCAGAGGTACATACCGTCAGAGGCAATGATTCTGCCCTGTTTGACGTGTCCCCAAAACTCTTAGCAGCATTTGCAGTATGTTCTATCAAATCCCCCTGGTTGATAATATTTTGAGCTTCCAATAGGCGAGCTCGCCACTGAAAAAATGAAAAACCCCAAATTAGCAAAGAACTTACCTCAACCAAAAACTGAAAACCATATAATCTAATATTACATTCTCAGACAATTGGAAGTGAAATGTTCATACTGCAAACATGCTCATGAAAGAATGGCACTAATGACAAAATATAGTTTTGCTAGTGATAGTGAACACAATATATGAAAGGGTAAATATTAGTAGCTCGCAGACTAAGTTGCTGACTGGTTGCCTGCATATGGCTCATTGAGGCTGGTTGGTTCAACATCTTTTGTTTGAGGCTGGTGGATGTTTGAATCGTTCATTTGCATCAAGTCTAAACGGGGTGTGCAAATTGTTCCTCCAAGCCTAGTTCAATGAAACATGGGAATCAGGCGTATCTCCAGGCTAGGCTCATTTGAATATGATGTGAGGTGCACATGACGTAATGCATGAGTGTTCAGATCACCCCTCTGGCCCTCTCCCATCCCTCTCCCCTCCGCACATCACCATGACACTGCCTGAACCTGCTGCCGCCTAGGCTGCTAACGTCAACACTGAAGTCCATCAGCAAGGACCATGGACATCATCACCAAAGCCCACCTTCTGCAGCTCAAGCCCGATTTCATGGTGCCCACATGCTGAAGTGAACACCTGATTTGGTTGCTGCCAACTTGCCATAATCTCATGAACCCTGCGGATGCTGTTGTGTTGTTGCTCAATTTTTTTACCTCAAAGGAGCCCCAATTTGGTCACTGCCGAGGCCCAAGACTTCCAATTTACGATGCTGGCATCCATCTTGGGAATGAATTGATCGATTTGGAATGTGAATTCCATCAATCTGGCATAGGAAGAGATAAAACGGAAAGAGAATACACCCAAATTCCCTAGGATTTACTGTTCATTCTTTGTTGAAGGCTTAAAGCTAACTTCGGCTTCCGGAAAGCCAGTAAGCCCCCCAAATGGGTCAACTTTTAAGTGGCTTTTGGCAAGCCACAGATTACTAGCAAAAACCAAAAGCCAAAAGCAGGTTGGGATGTGCTTTTGTAGCTTATTGTGGAGAGAAATTAGCTACTTGCTAAATGACCACTTATAAAAAGTTACAGCTGCTTTTCAGCTCAGAATGCCAAAAAAAACAGCTTTTCAGAAAAGCTACGCTCCTCCAAACAGGCCCTATGTATTTTGGCTTTGTGTATGCTACATAAAAAAAACTTTATGATTTGTTCACAGTTAAAATGCCACCACAAATGTAACTGGTTTAGGTTTTTTTTTCAACTCCTATATATACAATTAGTTCTAATTCATCAAATACATACAGCCAACCAAGCAAAGTCTCCCACAGTCCCACTCAACCTGCATCTGCACATCCAACCAACCAACCAATCAAACACGTTTGCACCACTAGAGCCTGAACAAACCTGTCCATGATGGTTAATAGGGCCAGGCTGAGACGCTGAGCACCATCCAGGAAACCGACCAGCACCAAACTGGCTTAAAACGTGAAGATAAAAAAAAAATCCGAACAGACGTCTAAACAAAAACAACATAGCCTCCCCTAGATAACATATCTGGCTCCAGTTGTTGAGTGCGTACTAAAATAAGCATGAAGTGAAATAAGCCAGATAGAAAAGCATATCGAGAAAAGTTATTCCACAATACTGGATGCTATGTATGTACCAACTTATAATTTACTGCTAGAAGCTAAAGAAATACCGGCTCAGCACTTGAATGTGTACATTTCAGGCATGCAGCAAAGGCACTCTTCAAAGCATGGAATGCGCCTGGGACTTGCACTTTAATAATGGAACTTGCTGGATCCAAAGAAAGTAAAACTGGCAGTATGCGCCCATAAAAGGAAGGCCTTCTTTGGGCAATAGCTGAGAGACTGAGAGAAGTTTATGTTAGAAGATGAGATAAAAAGAACACATGTAGTAGAAGATAAGCACAAGTTAATGTAACTAGGGAGAACAACAGATGCTAGATAAACATCAAAGTAGCCTGAAATTTCTCTACAAACAAATTGAATAAACGATACAACATCCTCATGCTCATTTGCTCCTCAAATAGTACGATCGGTAAATATACAGAAAAGATAACAGAATGCAAGTGGATGGGAGTATGAGACAAACCTAGTAACGAAGACAATGATCATGGAAGTACTGAGTGATTTTACTTTAGGAAACTTAAGCTGTTCTAGCAACAATCCCAGGCTCTGGCTGGCTTCCATAGCTAAATCGCCAACATTAAGCAAGGGGTGACCTCCCCGTAACCATGCTACATTGAATCCCATATCTACAAATGATTTACAGATGACCAGATCATCATAACACAGATCTAAAACATTGAACATAGCATGGTTTTCATATAGAACACAGCAAATGTTGTACCTTCTGTAGCTTCGCTTGGTGGATCTGATGGGATATTAGGATCTGGGGTGTACATAAGAAGTGTTTTTTCGACAAACTTAACAGCCAGTAACCTGACTCCTTCATTGCTGCTATGCTGACAGGCAGACTCCAGAAATGTCAGAAACTGCAGGCCGAGAGGACGAAATTAACCGTTTACAAAAAAAAAAAAAAGGAGAGTGGTTCACCTGAAACGCCATGAGAGAGACCACTGATTTAAGCTTGAGCAGCCATTCCCATGATAATTTTAGTGAGTCCTCAATCCCACCGCTCGAGAAGAGACCCTGGATACAAAATCAGCAAACAGCAACATGAGCTGAAGTCCACACAGAGGCAACTCCAAAAGGTGCTGCTGGAATTACCTGGATAACTAGCTGTTCTAGTAGTTTGGCAAACAAGTTTGTTGCAGTTTTAACAGCTTGCCTCGCAACCGCAGGTGTCTCGTCGTTCAGAAGATCCAGTAGACAAGGTATCAAATCGGGTAGACACGCCGTGTGCTTTGACCCAACCTCGCCAATCACCCTATGCACATCAAGTAATATTTTTTTTTATAAAAAAAAAAAGAGCAACCAAACTACAAGTAGGCTGCAATGCAAAGCATTAGCAAATATCATAACGCGGAGCATTTCCGGATACAAGGCCATGGCATCCGCCTGTTATCAACACGCTGAGCGAGCGAGAAAGCTCATCTCACTGCCTCGTAGCAACTCTTTCTTAAAAGGGCATCAAATCTAAGTCGGAGACGAAGGTGATTCGTGAAAGGGGATCGAATGGGAAGTCGAATTAGACAAAAGCAAAAGCAGCACTCACTCGGCGACGAGCTTGCGCACGGGGCTGGCCTCGTCGGCGTGGAGCTCGGCGATGCGGGTGACAAGCTCGGGGAGCGGCAGCCTGCGGAGCTCACGCAGCTGCCGGAGGCGCTGCGGACGGAAGGTCGGCGGGAGGTCTCGGGCGGCGACCAGCGCCATGGGAACCCTAGCTCCGGCGAAGTCACTGGTCGTATGGGGTGGAGTTAGTTGGGCCTTAAATACGAGGCAAATGGGATTGGGCTGAGAGGCCCGGCGGGCCAGTACGTACCAAAGTAGCAGCCCAGCCGATGAAACATCCCATGGCCATTCCATCGATTCTCATCTCCTGTTGCCTAGTGCAAAGATACAAACAAAGTCGTGCTGCGCATTCAGTTGAGATCTATCTTCCCTTGAAGTTGTACACGCCTATAAAATGAGTGGTGTTTCCATACTCGACTTTTTGATCACGAAGGCATGCCAAAGATCCTGGAATCCTAAAAATATCATCATCCACTGGGCCGGAAGTCAGAACTATTGCTCCTTAAGCTTAATAGGATCCTGTTGAGAGACAACAGCTGCAATCATTCGAGAGACATGACAGAAAAATTAAGTACCTGGAGTCCTCTGAGGCTATAAGAGAGATGATTGCAAATTCAGCTCCATTTACCTATGGCGAAGGAAACATTAGAAAATTTGAAGGAAGTTTTTCACAACATGGTTCCGTATTAAATCTAATGCATTGTGATTAAAAAAAATGTTAAAAAGAGTGAATCTGAGTTTCCTAATAGAGATGAAACTGAGAGGAGCAAGCTTTTACTGGTGACCAAAGTTGGCCGCCTTCAAGTTTGCTTGCCATAAAGAAAACATGGCACTCATTTTAGGCACCACTACTCTGGAATTTTGTGGATAAAATAAGCTAAGGTTACCCGGATATTGATGTGGCAGCAACGATAGAGAATAACAAAAACTATTTAAAGATATGTGGTGCCAAAGTTCAGTGATCAACCGAACACTTAGGACCAAGTTACCAAAGCAAATGAATCAATTTACCAGAGCAATTTGTCCATTTGAGGAGCTCATGGATTTATCCGTGCCTGTCATGTAACTCCACCTTAATAACGACATTAAGGAGCTCTCAGCAAGAATGGTCAGGTCTGGCAAGGATCTGTTCATGTTAGAAGTAAAATTGTTTTTTTTAATGAAAACAGCAGGGGAAGCCACTGCTGGGATTATATTAGCCAAACGAAAGCAGGAACAAAACGAACAAACAAAAGACAAAGCTGGTGAGAAGCCAGCCCAGCAAAAAAGCCAACCAGATTAAGCTAGTCTAGAACCCCAAGCAACCAAACCAGGTCTACGATTAGCCTTAAACCAATAGGCAACACATTCATACCTAAAACAGGGTTTACAGCCTTACTTCTGGAAGTCCTTAACCCTTTTATCTTTACTTTTCCATTATGAATTGCTCTTCCCCTTCTTATCATTTTGCCTTTACTGCGGCCATGGCTGCTTCAGGCACTGCAAGACTCCCATTAGGAAGTGCATGATGATACTTCACCATATCTGACGGTTTTCAGGGAGAGCTGGGATAACGGCTTCAGGCTGGGAAAATAGTAGCTCCAAAAGGTCGAGCTAACAGATTAATCTTTGTATTCATTGCCCGGGTAAGGTAGTTGTTGCCATTCAGGACAAGCTTGATAAGTTCCCTCTTTGTGATGTCCAACACATCCTATTTCTATTTATGCAAAATGAATTTTACTACCGGTAAAAATCATTATATTGCATGCTCACTCTTCAATCAGCAAAGCTCGGTCTATATCTATTCAGTAGATAATTATCATAGATTTCCCAGGATTTTCCTAGCGTTTTTATAATAATTTTTTTTTCTCTGCTAATTATTAAGCAATTTTCAGAATTACTAATTAACAGAAGGATAAATTTCAACTTGAAATAAACCTGGCATGATGCTAATTACATCTTATGCAACACTTGTTGGTTGGGTATGAAATCATGTAATGAATGCCTCCGTCAACATGACTCTTGGCCAGGTCAACCTGCCCCGAGGGCTCACATGAGGGAGGGAGCACTTCCCGATTCCAGGTGCCAATTAAGAAACCTACCATCATGTGTGTTTTCCTTAGACACCAATTGTCATGTATCCATTCCTTCAAAACAGAAATCAAAGACCCAACCACTTATTTCCTCAGACCCAAAACCATTTTGATAGCTTGATTATTTCCATGTTTTTCTAGCATTTTTGTTAATTACCAAGTAATTTTCAGAATTAGTTAAATCAAAGAAATAAATTTCAGCACATTTCAAATATGGAATGAAGCTAGAAAATAAGTTCAGAGCAGGGAACTTTCAGAGATGTGATGAATACTATTTATCAATATTTACAGAAGCCTTTCTAGGATTTAATGTCAAAATTATCATCATTATTCACCTTATCAATTTGGATGGGCTACCAGCCCACTAGGCATTTTCGGCCTTAAGGCCAGCCGGCCCTCTCGGGCAAGATTGCCAACCAGCCTACACGGATTCACATCAGCCTGCTTCGTTTCTTGGCCCATCGATCCTGGAGAAACAAGGGCAGCTGCAGGAAAGAATAATTAGCTATAATGACCGATCATTATTGGAGATATGATGGGGGGCTAGGAAGAACGGACCGCTGCCACCAATTGCAAATTTATATTAGTAGAGATGTTCGTTCAATCAACCATCATGCATTAGCCAGTTAAGTCTAATATTTGTTGTAAAACGTCGTCGATTTACCTACTCGAATCAACAGCACGCATGCAAGAACACGCGAATCAAGAATCGAGAACACACAGAATGTAGGGTGGAAATCTCTTTCGCTTTATTAATGCATCGTTTACAATGAGGGGGCACCCGATATATATAGCGGTGAGAGAGAGTTCAGATTCGATCATATTAGGAAGAGATAGAGTCCTAACTATATTTGGTTTAGGTTTCCTTATCTCACAACAATATTGATAATTTTGGTCAGGTGATGTTAAAATTTAATTAATGCTTAGCCCAACTCTTGATCCTTCCTTATGCAAGTTTTTGCTGTATCTTGATGATTAAACTTATGTCCAAGCTGTACTAGGCATAGATTCTCTTTTTCTTCTTTAATTTTTTTCTTCACGTAAACATCAATCTGCCTAGCTGTTACGATCGATGTTTGGAGCGCCTTTAACATATGATGGACGGTTCATGTATACTTCTTTTTTTGAATGAAAAGGCAGAAGCTCTGCCAAATGTATTAAGGAAGGAAATAGACATAGTGTTTACATAGCGGAGCAACCGCGAACGGTTGACCGAGACAGAAAAAGGTGAGAAAGGGCGACATGGGGAAAACACACCGACGACATAAAGACGACAACACCACCAGAAAATTACATCGTTAATCTACGACAACTTTGAGCTTCACGACGAAAAGAACAGGAGGCTAGAAATTAAAGCATCTCGAGAGCCGCCGATCGGTTTCGGACGTCATGTATACATTTCCTTTCGCTGTTAGAATCTATACCTGCCGCGCCGCTCGCATCACCCCTACGTTGATGCCGTTGCCCACCCGAGCCGCCGCGACATCTGCCACACCGCTCGCCTGGCCCGCTTGGTGCTGTGCACCCACGGCCACGGCACTCACCTGAGCTGAGAGTGACTTGCTTTCTCAAAACTTCAGGGCCCTAGTTCCGCCTCTCATTGTTGGCACAAAGTACTCTCGTAGCTCTATTGAACTCTATTATTGTTCCAGTCTGACTCCAATTGACTCGGTTCTGGACGGCTGAGTTCAAAGAGCTTGACTTCAAACTGGATCGATTTCTAGCTATTTTTGAGCTCAATTCTGTGCTGTAAACCCTGTTCATAGTTATGCCTAGCACCAGTTGTTTCCTATGCGGGCTATGCTAAGAAATTATGCTAAACATGGGGATATTGGATAGGGACCATCCCGCAGTGTTTCGTTCACACACGCTGTGATATCTGGCCTTTTCAGTACAGACAGAATAGTAACACTAACATCTCAAAAAAAAGAATAATAACACAAAAGCATAATATTTCGCAAATTACAAAGGAGCTACTAGAAACAAAATTTGGTTGAAAATGATCGTCTACTCTTTTCTTTTTTTTTTTTGTACAGCTAAACAGAATTCGCTGATGAAACCCAGAATAACTCCAAAAGATTTAACAACCTATGGAAGATTTCGATAGCAACATATCAGCAATACTTCCATGGGTATTTGCAATTTCTTATTCAGTGGCACTGCACTGACATACAGTAGCAGGCCGTAGTCCCGACATAAGTTTTTTATCAAAACCCGATTCAGCACCTTATGTCAACAAGTAACAAATTCTAAGAGATTCATCGAAAAGTAAAATCGTTTCAAGTCCTTTTCTCCTCTCATACAGCCGCAAACAGACCGCACAGACTTGGTTGCTCTCTGAAAGTTTCGAAGCATTTGACAGGACCATGGACCGGAACATCAGTGCCAGTCTAACAAGGAACATCAGGGCTTTGAAAATTACTGCTAAATCTTCACCTATCAATTTCTTCTGATAGTTTAACATTTCCAAAATGTATTAACTCCATTTCTTCTTTCAAAATCTGTGGGTCCAGCACAGAAATGCAATTATCAACAGAAACAAGCAAGCTTACAAGCACACAGGAAGAGATAGGATACCAGGCAGAAAGGTTCAAAGAACGTACAGTGTGTCGAAAATCAATCCTGATGTGAGGAACATTTGTCTGGTGGATGTCATTGCCCTCTGGACCTCTTTTGTAGTAGTTTCTCCCAATCCAGTGTGACTAAGGAAACAAACAATGTCAGAGCGCGCGCCGGGGGGCGGGGGCGGGCTTCATTGAGTCAGAATATGAAGCAGCAAATCAAATTGTCAAATGAATGAGCAACCTATACCTTGAGCCTATGAGAAAAACCGGATTGGTACACAGAATTCCTAGCAATTTCACACAAGTCGCATGAACTTAACTTCCATAGCTGCCAAGAATAACAGGCAATCCAAATTAAGCTGGATCAAAGTGGCTATGAAACAGGCCACAAAGTAGAGTGAGGGAGATTACCGAAGCAGCGATGCTGTATTCTTCAACCAAAGGTTCTTTTGTTAGGTGAATTTGTAAAGGGTCATCAGTTGAGAGAGAAACATTAAGGCCTCTTAGGAAAAATGTTGGAAAAGGGTTCCGGTGATAGTCAATAAACAGTGAGTTGTTGCTCAAAGGAGACATTGCAAGACCAATCTGATTGCAGGAAAATAAAAGACGATTAGTTTCTTTCAAAGAACCAAAAAAAAAATTCAAATAGACGTTCAATTGGTAGCTGTTCTGCACAAAGAACTTCCAGAAAAGCACAAAAAACACCACTACTGACCTGAGCAAGATAATACAAGTACTGAAGGACAGGAGACTTCTTTAAATTCACCCCATGAGCAATATTATGAGAAGTAAGAAATGCTGCAGCAAGATGATCAATGTCGCCAGCCTGAAAACAAGAATCATCAGGGTAACATGTTCAGCTTAAACCTAGAAATGCATACACTAAACATATACCTCCCCACAGTGTGGACGAAGTTTGATTGTTGTCATGCCCTTGGACTCACGAAGCTGCATATCAAAAATCCCAAATCAACCAATATAGCGCAAGTATGATGAAGGGCAACATGAATGTTAAAGGAGAAGAAAACTGGAAACTAGAATTTGTAGGGGGGAAACTGCATTTAAAAATGCTTCTCAGATTAAGTCTTTTTTATCTATGTTACTTTCCATTAACTAAAGATAGACAAAGATCTGGACACAAAATGTTGCTACCTTGTTTAGTGTGTACAGGTTAGCATAACAATAGTACACATAATATGCATAGGCTGGATTGAAAATATTAGTCCACTGCTCAGGTGTCGGCATGTGTTTTGTTGGGCGCCTTTCTGGTTTGCTTTCATCATCCACCAAATCCAACCCAACGACCTGAAGAAAATAGTACAAGAAAAGTTGATTGCTAGAACATCAAGGAAAATGGTGTGGATGGTCCATAACAGCATAAGGCAAACAGCAGACATGATGGTGAAGGCACAGGGTTAGTAATGGAAGGAGTTTGGAGGATCCCTCTTAGTGGAGGAAAAGTAATCTCCTGTGCATTGATTTTTATACTGCTGTAAGCAGGTAACTTGTATCAAGGAATATTCCCACTGTTTCTAATAGTAGCAGAGAACATACCAAAAACAAAAAAATTAATCTTTCTTAGAATCAATAAGCATAGGTCAAAATTTTTTTCTAAGACAAATGCCAGTTGCTTTTCGACTCCATACAATTGTCAGATGACTAGCCTAGTGCTGCAAGCCATATCTACACAATGCAGATTAGTAACAAACATTTGTAAGTATTTCTACTAACCTGTTCTAAGAAAACATGCAGCTGGGGATGTGAAGCAGGATCGACAGTTACTTCAAAAAGAGGCAGAAAAATATTGTCAAGGAGGTTCTGGAATGAATTAATTGTGCCCATCTCCCTGTATACATTGTATATCCGAGGAATCTGCAGAGAAAATTAAACAACGCTTCAGTACAGCTACTCCGGTAAAAAAAAGTTAACCACACAAATTAAATGTATGTTCCAGTTTGAATTACCCAAAGTTCACAAATTGATTACTAAATATGGTGAAAAAAATAATAAAATTATAAGACCATAAGCAACTGAAGAGGACAATAGAGGGTATCACCTGAATTAACCAAACAACGTTCTCGCTGTACAATTCGTTATTCACTATCCAACTTGCCATCTGATCCCACTCACTTTTCTTTCTCCCATAAATAGATACTCGATATTCAGCCATCTGAAGAAGGTAATTAGAGTAGGGAGTCATTAGCCAGACCCATATTGTCCAAAAACAATTGCTAAATCCATAAGTAAACACTGCATGTACATGACATACAGCGAACAACACCCCTTTAAATAGCAGATATAAGAAGAATTAGTTCCAGCATTCTAGAAAATCAACAAAGAAGAAGAAAGCACCTGATATTTACTTGCTTCAAGGTCAGAAAACACTTCTTTTGTCAATTCAGCGAGGAAGCGACCTAGCAATACGATAGTATAACGCTTTAAAGAATTTGTTCATGCACAGGCTATATTGACAATGAGCTCAACATAGCATACAAATGACAATTATGCAACAACTCAAATAAAAAATACAATAAAGAAAGAATGATATCGATCAGTGTAACACGTCTAGGCAACAAGACAAAATAAATGTGCACCTTGAATAAGGTTGTCCTGCTTAAGAAAGATCTCCCTCAGGCGAGACTGGCCACATGGATTATATTTGAGATTAAACTTGTCAAACCGGTGAAATGTACTCTTATCTGCATGCACGTCTAAGAGATCAACATTGAGGTCATACCTGGCAGAGAGACCAACAGGTTACTTCAGAAATGATAATGAAAAGATACATAACAGCACCATCACATATAGAATTTCAGTTACCCAGTCAAGTCCAAACTCTCAAAAACCTCTTTAAGAGTCAAATAGGTCCCATCTCTAAAAATCACAACCTACATAAATGCAATTTTGAATTTAAGTCAGGTGCAGAACGTTCTAGATCTCAGGTACAGAATCGGTATATTCCACATGAGACAATGACAGGAATTAAGAAAAGAAGAAAGTGGATGTACCTCGTCAGGTTCTTTCTTCAACTTGGACTTGATAAATCTCAACAAATGCTTCTGGTTCATGCATGCGGAGTGATGAACATGAGTATCAACCTTCCTGACATTGTAGAAGTCCCGGTGTGGTGCAGCTTTCTGAGCAAGCAACTCTCTATCCGCATTGACCATCAAATGAAGATTAAATTTCTGAAGAACCCACAAGAATGAACACAAAAATTCAATGTACAGAATAAAAAATCTGGCGCATGCACCATTATCATGCATCCAGTGAGATTCATGAATCAAGCTAGCTTGACAGGCTGGTCTTGAACACATTCAATATAGGACAGCAACCATAGTAGCCTATGCAATGTATAGACGTATAAGGAGCCCTGAAAAAAAGCAGGGATTATTTTTTTATGCCAAATGCTTTAGAATTTATATTAAAAATGCCTGTAACCCTGGACCACCATATGCTACCATCACAAGGCTTGGTGCAACCCTGTTTGTAGGCTCATAGCGCATATACATATGCAGAGAGGAAAGCAGTTGAAACAACAAAGTTTCAAGAGAATTACTTGCTCTAGAAGATTTAAACGGTGATGACACACAGTTCGGATATCCCCAGCAGCCAACACGCGAAGGACATAGTGCAAGTCAGTAAAAAAGGTAGTTGCATCAGCAACAGGATAGAGTCTTTCTTTAACTGCAACACAAGGACAAAGCAATGATCAACATGCCTTGTAACTGAGAGAATATAAAGACATACAGTAGAAGCAGAGACAAAGAATTGAAGTCATTTGTTACTCACAATCTTTACTGTGGTATACATGAACAACACCATCAACCATTTCAAAATGATGCTGAAAGACACACACACACAAAAGATTTAGGAAAAAGAAAGCAGAGCAGATAAATGTGTTGCTGATCAATATCCACATATTTAGAGTACTGCACTTACTTCAGTTTTAGTTTGATGTTCGTAATTGAACGGGTTTGGATTAGGTTTTGGAGTACTAGGATCAGTTATGATTTCCTTCTCCCATGGAGCAACTTCTTCTCTAAAGATGTACCTCTCTCGAAGCTCAAGACATTTCTGAAGAACTTTGTACACTTCGATTTCATCAGGAGAAGGAGTCTCTGAGGCAAAATAATAATAATAATCATAATTGCAAGGGTAGAAATATGAGAGTGAAGAGCGCTAGCAATAACAGGTTTTATTCTTGTCACAGAAATCAGTACAATCAGGTAGATGACCCATAAAATAAAATGCATTCTACTTTCTAACTGATCTTCGTCCACACATAAATACATGCATACATAAATATATTTAAAAAAGGAACAGATCCCATGGACTGAAGTCACTGAACATGTATGTTTTAAAACACCCAAGATTGAGGACTTAGTGAGAAAAGCAATATTAATCTAACTCATGAAAGATTCGACTATATAGATAAATGGAGAAAAGTGGCCCATACCAACAGCTGTAATGTTGATCCTACTAAAAGTTTCTTGTTCAGGTTCCTTTCGAAGTATATCAGCTGCTACTGGATTGAGCTGGGCCCCATGCAGACTGCCGGTAGCACTATGAGATCTAATCATGTTTGTTGATGATACTGCTTTTATGTCCCCATTCTGACTCGCTTTATCTGGAAGGGGATCTGATTGCTGTGTAATAAAACAAAAATCATGGTCTATTAAGTAAACATACAACTAACATATATTTGCAAGTAGAAAGCTGTCCCTGAGCAAGAATCTGTAGGACTAACAGTATGTTTTATTGAATGAACAGTGTATACTTTGTACAGACAGCTTCCTTAAGTGATTGCTAGTTGGAATGCTTTGACGAGAGAAGGAGAAAATGGAAGCAGATGCTTAACTGCACAAAATAATTAACCCAATGACAAGGGCAAGTAATCCACTTGTCCTATTTCAATTTTCAGCTAAGAATTGTTCAGGATCAATAGATGCTAAAAGGGTCATTGTTCCCCTAGGCGCTAGACGCTAGTCAAGCGTCAGATCGGCACTTAGTGCCTAATCGCTGCCTAGGTAGGAGGGAGGGGCCTAGCACCTAGGCGAGCTAGGCAGCCGCCTAGGGGAACAGAGACAAGGGTTCATCTCTCCATGAACATGGTCACAACAACATATACATGGCAATTATTCTGTGAAGCTTTTCTCGATTAATTCGTATAACTTAAGCCAAGGACCAAATACAAGGAATTATGAAGATTATTCAAACAAAATATTTTATGCCATTGAGATACAGTTTATCCACAAAAGAAAGTAACAGATGCATCGCCATTGCTTCTCAGAGTAAGCAAATGCATCTTAAGACTTACAATAGCTCCATTTGTGCCCAAGTAAACAACACCATTCTTGGAATCCGGGGCAAGATCATCATCCTCATCTGAATCCTCGATGCTCTCAAACGCACTGACAGTAGGAACAGGGGATTTTGGTGTAGTTGGTCTAACCAGAGTGCCAACTCTTTTGCTTGAAGCTGGAGAAATAACCGGCTTGGCTGATAGGTAAAAAGGTCTAACATTAGGATCAGATGTTCATGGAGGATTTCTTGCACATTACAATCAACGCCAAACATGTATTTGTGTCCAATTGCACGCAAAGCCATGTCACTGCTCACTACTGCATCCTGATTATATTGCTTCCTCATGTCCCCATTAAAACATGTTTGTAGCACTACGCAGACACAGTTAGAACCATTGCAAACAATTCAATCAAGTTAATAAGTTAGATACAATTTGCCAGATGCATAGTTCGGAACATTTTCTAGTTTTTTGTCAAAATTCCCAAATGCCCCAACCCTACATAATTCAAACAGAATAATCCACACCCAGGAACTAATAAGTGGTGATTAGTAAAGGGAATGGATTAATCCGCCGAGGCCACACCGCCCTTTTACACATCGCTAAAAGTTGTACAGCTGTGCACCGAACAAATCACACCGTCGCGCGAGCGATCCCATAACACAATCCCGAGTGAATGCTTATGCTTCACGCGCCTGCGAGCGTTCATGTACGGCGCCGATCACATCAAAATATGGGGGGTTGGAGGACTCAGAAACCGGGACGTACCCTCTCGGCCGGTGTGGAGCGGCGGAAGCCCCGGCGGGATGGGCAGGGTCCGGCGATCGTGGTCCCTATGCGGCGGATGGTTGTCCTCCTCCCCGTCCACTTGGTAGTAGTCGCAGTCGTAGTCCTCGCCGTCGGAGAGCAGGTGGTTGCGGCGGCGCTGGTCGCGATCGAGGGAGCGGGCGAAGCGGAGAAGCTGGTCGAGGGTCTTGCGGTGCATGTAGTAGGCGGAGGCGGCAGCGAAGGATGCGCCGACGAGCGCGGCGACGGCGAGGTGGAGGGCGTAGGGGGAGTCCATGGCGGCGTCGCGTGGTGTTGGGGTTTGAGGGGTGCCGTGAGTGAGTGGGCTGGATATCGAGCCAACTCGACTCGTTACACTCGTTAAGATAACGAGCCAACTCGATTTGACTCGTTTTCTTAACGAGCTAAAAACTCAATTCGGCTCGATTCGTTAAAAACTCGAGTTGGTTCGAATTAGCTCGTTAAGCTCGTTATAATGCTTGTCGGTGGAGGAGAGGAGCATAGTAGTGGCGACGGTGTCGGAAGCAAAGGCGAGGGTGGAGACGCAGCTAAACTGGGAATTGGGGAATTGTGGATGTGAAATGGAGAAAAAGAATCGGGTCTGAAGGTTGAAGGAACGGGTTAGGGTTACAGACTTATAGTGTGTGTTTTTCTAACTCGTTAAGCTCGTTAGCTCGCTCGTTTAACTCGTTACCTTAAGAGTTCAAAACCCAACTCGACTCGACTCGTTAAGGAATGAGTTCGAGTCAAGTCGAGTCGAGTTTCCGAGTACTCGTTAAACTCGCGAGTTTCTTTTTTCCACCCCTACGAGTGAGGGAGGCGGCGGCGTTGACCGTTTACGAGCGTGGAAGTTGCTCACTGACCGGTGGGGCACACCGAATATTTTTGTGGACATGCCGCCCTTGGAATAACGGAATGACTTGTACTCAGATGTCCGAAATTTTCGAACGCACTGCAACATTTGTTTCCTTCACGTGCAACATTTTGTTACAACGTGTGCAACATTTTCCTTCGATAAATAGTAAAATTCGCTACAGTAAACGGATGTTGCACGCGTTTAAAAAAAATATTTCACGTGTTGACAGAAAATACTGCAAATGTAGAAAAAAAATGTTGCAAGAGGCGTTCGATGGAATGAACAGAAATCGGATGTCCGAGCGCTAGTTTCTCCCTTGGAATAAACTCGACTGACAGCATATCTCAGTTTCATCTTTGGCCCTCTCTAGGGCTGGGCTTCGGCTTGGTTTCGGCTGTCGATCGAAAGCTCTCCAAGTGAGGCAGTTGTGCTTCAACTATCGGGTGAAGCCATAGCCGAAGTGCCTCTCATAGGCGTAGCAGGCGGGAAGGTGCTTTCAGTTATGGATTCGCTCGATTGTTGCCTCCCTCCCTCGCTCGGCCTCCCTCCCTACTCGGGTTGTTGTCTCGACCACCTCCCTCCCTCACGGTCGCCCGCATCGTTGCTCCTCCTGATGGACCGCCTCCCTACTCGGCCGCCTGTCATTTATCTCCTCCTCCCCAGCCAATCCTCTTTCTCCCCGCCTCCCGGTCTCCTCCAAACCACCCGATAGGCCCTGCCTCCTTCCCGTCGCCCTACCGCACTCCTACTCGCCGCCCTCCTCCCCAATTGGCTTGCCTCCTGGCCTCCTCCCTACCACCTACTCACCCGCCTCCTCCCCACTATAGCCAAATGAAAAGCGAAAAAGTTACTAGTTTGCCAAATGGCCTCTAAGAGGAACCTACAGTTGCCAGTTACAGCTGCTTTATAGTCTAGTAAGACAAAAGTAGCTTTTTAGCTTAGTTGTAGTCTCGCCAAACAGGGCCTTTGTTTTTTCGCAAAATCAATCAAATTCGTCACTGTCGAGGTTTGTTACCGACAATAATGAAAAGGGGCTAAGCGCTTGTCGGCGTATTCCACGAACAGGCCGTGATCTCTGAGCCGGTTTTTGTTAGGTAGGAGGCGTCTTCGTGGTCGGCTAATCGAGGGCGAAAACCTAGAGGACTCCGCGGAGGTTTGGCGCCTCTGAACTAGGAAGAACAAGTGATTTTTTACCCGTGTTCGGGCCCCTTGTGAGAAGGGTAATAACCTTACGCCTGCTAAATTTCTTATGGGGTGTGTCGAACCAAGTCTGAGTTCTCGAGTTACAAGCGCATCCGCTAGCTTTCTAGTATTGCTTGGTCGACCGATCTAGGATCCGATCCCCTTCCCCATGCACCCGGGGCCCTTATATAGGCCGGGCTAGCACGGGTAGGTACAAGGAGGGTCATCATCTTGATCTAAATACATTTAATGCTTCCTCTCGTGTTGTCCGTTCCTCCACCTCGTTAAATGCCTCGCGCGTGCCCTTGCCGGTCATGGGATGGGACCCCTTGTGACAGTAGGTGAGGCGTCGAGGAATGGGCTTGTTGCGAAAACCCTTGCAATCGATAAGCTCGCTATGGCGAACTGCTGCTTCGACACGCAGACGGCGGCGGAAGGAGCCTTCGAGGCGGCCACCGTCGCCCACCTTCTTGCCTTGCGGCGCGCGGCGGCGTCCTCGCCAATCGCCGCCACCCGCCACGTGGGATCGGGCGCCGGCGGCGGCGTGCTTCGCCACTGCCGCCGGGCGCCACGCGAACCGGCGCTGGCCGTGCCGTGATCGCCGCCGACGCCAGACGACCACGTGGCGGGCGCCGGCGAGCGTGCGTGTTCGCCACTGCTCGCCGGGCGCCACGTGACCGACGCCGCCGGCGGCCGTGATCGCCGCCCGATGGCTTCGCCGCCACGTGGCTTGGCGCCGGCGCGGCGGCGTCTTCGCCCACGATCGCCGGCGCCACGTGGGCCGACGCTTGGCCGGCGACGTGATCGCCGCCCGATGACCCGGCCGCCCGTGGACCGCACTTTATGCGGTGGAGAGGTACCTTAGCGTATATCTGACAAGATTCTGCCCGCCTAGAGCGCAGCCTCGACTCCTTTAGAACCTTCACTTAATGCACTTCAATGCTTGGTGCGCTCTTGGCGAGGCCACCACTATGAGGATCTGACCGCCGGTCCCAGCGTATCTGCGGTTTTCCTTGGGACCAAAGCGGCGATAACTTTGTCCTTCGCGAATCGTCGATGTAGAACGATATATAGATGCATCTGTATTGAGCGGTTCACGCTACGCTTTCTTCGCGACTTTGCTTTCTTGTTCCTTCGCCTCTTTTTCCCAAAGCTCTTTGTCTTCTTGAGCCACCATGGTGAACTCCATTCCAGCCTCTCTTTGTTGGCCTTGCCAGAAGGCGATGGGGATGGTCGCCGGAAGGCACCTTCGATACTGTCAGGGGATCGCCACGCTGTGTGCCTCTCCGACGAGATCGTCTTTGCACACAGGCCATGATGGCGGGCCTTCTTCGCCCTTTTCTCAATTTTTTCTCACCGTCCTCCATTTCTACGAAATCCACCATCTTCATCTCACCCCCAATTCTATCATCTTCCTCGCCATCTTCGCACACCTCTGTGAAATGTTCATGGGGGTGATGCCGAACCTTCCTCTCTTTCGTCATTTCTTCATTCAAGCGCCACCAACGACGATGAAGTAGTGGGAGTTGCTATTTCCGCCGGGGCGGGATGGCCTCCGCTACATTCCTTCCAAAGAGTCCAAGCGAGGGCGTGGCGCAGCGATCGTCAGACATCGGGATGACAATGAATCGGCATACTGGGGTGCCACGGACGGGGCGTATGCTGAGAATCGGAGCTCGCCGGTCGAAGAGACAGCGAGCTCAGCGCAATGGCGGCCCGCATCGGCGGGTTCATGGACGCCGATGAACGGAGGGTCGCAGGGGACTACACGGCCGGAGGATCGGCCCTCTTCGCCGGCGCGTCCCTTCGTGGCGATACACGGTGACAACGACTGACGCAAGACGCGGGTGGCGGGCGTAAGCCCTTGTCTTCTTCTAGTTTCCTTACGCACATGTTTCTCCTGCGGCTTCCTACCAACCGACCGCCATCTTTTTCCCTTTCTTGCGGCGGTGAGGGCAACTTTGAGGAGCCAAACTGGGCCGTGGCTTGCATACCGATCTTCTTAGGTCCCAATCGACACACCTTTTCCGGCGGAGGCCGGCTTCGCCCGACACTGGAGCACGTGGGCGCCTGCGGGTCGTCAGCTACTCCGCCGATGGACTCCACGGACCGCCGTGATCCGCCTCATGGCCCTCAGTGATCGAGGGCGTGCTGCCACCGTGATCGGGTCATGAAGCAGCGGCGATCGCCGCCCGACATCATGAGCTCGGACCCTAGAGGCCCGCCACGGACCAAAGCACCGCCACCACCACCCGTTGTGGCGGTACCCCTCAAGGGCGGGGCACAGGCGCCCCAGCGATTTCACCTCCGGCGCCGCCGCCTCCCGCAACCGGCTCCCGAGCCTTCACACGGCGCCTTCTCCTCCGGCGCCGACGCATCAAGGGCGCCGACAACCTCGGCCGCGGAGCTCAGCCATCGCTTCAGCCAGGCGGCCTCACGCTCCCGACGGCCGGCTTGAGCTTGAGGGCGCCACCAAGGGCCTCCTCTCGAACGCGCCAGGGTGCCAACACCCGGCGCCACCGAGACGGCGGAGGCCTCGCGCGGCGCCTCCGCCGCCACGCCGCCAGGTCGGAGACATGCACGCACCGGCCGCCGGAGTTCTTGCCCTCGCCGCCATCGCCGCCGCCCAAGGCGCGTCGAACTCTTCACCCGAGTAAGCGAGATGCGCGCGGCACTAGGCACCGTTATTGCCGCCTCCTGCATGGTGCCCAGACGCCCAACAGCTTGCCTCGGTGGCGGCGAAATGAGCGGAGCGGAGAGGGCGGCAATGAATCGGCGCAGAGAGGGCCAACACGATCCAATGCAATGCGGCGGAACGGGCAGGCGAGACACGGCGGAGAGGGCCGAGGCGACGCCAAGACCTCGACACTTGAATCTCTTCCGCCGCGCGCAATCTCGCGACCATCTTTGAAGGCGTTCGAGCGCACTCAAGAGGTGCTCGGAACCCTTAGGCGTGGTGAGTCGCCTGGAGGACTCGGCGCTTCAATCGCCCATGCGACCAACCAGGCCGCGGAGGCGTTACGAGGACTCCCCGCCGCCCTAGCCGCTCGCTCCGCCACGGAAGGACGCCAGGTCGCGATCATGGCCGAACCTACACGCTGGCCTGCTGCGCCAGCCGCGACGCCGCTTTTGATCCCATGGCGGTGGTGACGGCCGATCGTCGGAGACGCAGCAAAGCGGCGGCTCGGGCGGCGCGCTGTGCGGCGTGGTACCGAATCGCGGGCTGAATGCTGCAGGTGGAGCAACCGGTCATGGACGTCTCCACCCCCCTGACTGTCGAAGGCGCCGACGAAGAACTCGACTTCGGCGAGGACGAGGAGTGAAGGCGGGCGGCTTTCTTCTGTTTCCCCCTTTTTTTTGTTGCTTTTGTTGATGAACCTGCGTCCAGAAAAACCTTGGACAACTTTTGGATGAATGTTAGATGTTTAATCGTTATTCATGCGTTTGCTCATTTTTGCATGCTTGAATTCACCACATTTGCTTGTTAGACGGCCGTCATTCGACTTAGCCAAGACGCTTTTTAGAAACACCTAATTTAGGGTAGCGTTTCTAAGTCCTGCCAAGTGATTTCATGTGCCCGCTGTGATCGCGAGCATAGATTATGCGGACCACATAAAATGTAGGTGAAAAATGTCCTTAAATCGAACAAGGAACGCATAGACACAAAGAAGGCCTTAGCGTCGAGTTTCCGCGCGAGATTATCGCAGGTTTCAACCTTCCGGAACTTATACCCTGATGATCGCTTAAAAATATGCTACGGCGTAACGCGGCGAAACAACAAGTTCTCGGAAGTGCTCTTAGGCCAGAAACACTCAACGGAGACGACCGGTGCTTGAGGAGCCAACCCGAGGCGTCTGAGCCGTGTAGGAGTCTTTGTGTCTAACCGACACTCCGATGACTTGGTCTCATGGACGTTAACACTAGCACATCTTCTCTTATCATGAGGAGCCGTTGGTTTCCAACATTTGCGATAACCACGCCGCATCTTGACCTATCTCGGGATATGATCGCAAGAAATGGCCAAAGAACGCGGTATAAAGCGCTTATCTTACCAGATGCAGCGGGATGAGCGACTTGACGCTATTGGGCGAAACCTGACGGAAGGGCTGGCGGCGGCTTCGGGCACCTGGCGGCGACCCAAGAACCATCGGGCGACCGGCCTTGGCCAAGGCGACCAACAAGCCGAATCGGCAAGGCGGGCGAAAGCACGACGGAAGGCGGCGAGCTCGAGCAATCATGGCGAGCAGCCCCCAAGCCACTAGGCGACCAGCGAAGACGCAGGGCCTTTCGAGGAAGTAAGCCAGCATCGTTATGCTTACCCTGCGCGTACAGACGGCTACCGAGAAGGTGAGTAGGCATCTGGAGAGGTACACGCAAGGTAAGCTTTAAAAACATTCTAAGCCCCAGCATGAAGTGTCCTGGCTCGCCCTGTTTGGATCCTAAGTCCTTGTGAAATACCAAGAATTCGATCCGTGGCGCCATGTGCTCAAGCGGCGAGTTTCTGGGGTGGCATTAGGTCGAAGCGGCGCTCGCGGTGACGACCAGCGGTGCTTCAGGAGCTAACCCGAGGCGTCTTGAGCAGCGTCTCGAGCACCGCACCTAGCCGCCCCGATCGCTGAGCTAAGTATACAGGCGTCGAGGATCGTCATGGACTCCACAAAGGAATTAGCAAGCGCGCGAACCAGCGACATTCATGCGCATATTCGCCACTCAAGGCACAATCGAAGAGGAATAATAATGGCGAAGCAAAAGAGTTTTTCGACAACAAACCTTCTTGATCGCCGCGGCCATGGCCGACCCGGAGAGGGACGTACCTCGAGGTCGGGCCGAACAAATCTTTGGTACCTAATTCCTTAAGGGTAGAACTTCCGAGCAGCTCGATGTTGTAGGAGTTAAATCGACTCCTCGCCGTCTCGGTGGCTAACCGTATCGCCGGGCGAGATCTCGAGACCACCTTGAAGGGCCCTCCCAGGGAGACAAATTATGTAACCCAAGATATCGTCTGGTCTGCGCAAGACCAGGTCACCCACCGCCAAGTTCTTCTCGAGACCGGGTGGCGTGGTACCGCTGAGCTTTTGTTGATAATCAGGCGACGCAAAGCGGCCGATCCGCACCTCCTCCGGAGGTTTACCTCTTCTCACGGAGACCTTCTTGGTCTTCTTCATTGAAAGCGAGAGGCAGCGCGCCGGCGGCAGCGACTTCGGAGGGGAAAATGACCTCGGCGCCATACACCAAGAAGAAGGGTGTCTCGCGGGTTGCACGGTGGCGCGCGGCAAGGCGACCACAAGGTAAATGGAGTTCTTCCGTCCATCTTGCACCCGCTTGTGAGTCGATCAAACGCCCTTGTCTTGAGGCCCTTCAGCACTAGCGCATTGGCGCGTTCCGCCTGACCATTGCTCATGGGATGGGCCACCGAAGCGAAACATACCTTGGTGCCCATTTCTTTACAGAACTCCAGAAAAGCCGCGCTGGTAAACTGGGTGCCGTTGTCGGTGATGATGCGGTTGGCGACTCCAAAGCGGGTGAAAATCCCGCGCATGAACTTAACAGCGGCGGCGATGTGATAGCCCGCCTCGCCTCGGCCCGACCCACTTGGTGAACTTGTCGATGGCGACGAAGAGGTGGGTGAAGCCCCCTGTGGCCCGCGGGAACGGACCCAGGATATCCAGCCCCCAGACCGCGAACGGCCAAGATAGCGGGATGGTTTGCAGAGCTTGGGCTGGTCGGTGGGTTTGCCTGGCGAAGAACTGACAAGCTTCGCACGTCCTCACCAGCGCGCAAGCGTCCTGGAGGGCGGTAGGCCAATAAAATCCTTGGCGAAACGCCTTGCCGACTAAGTCCGTGGGACATATGGCTCCCTTTGCGCCTCCATGGATATCGAGAGCGGTTGCTCCCTCTTCCCGAGTGATGCACCGGTGAGAACTCCATTTACGCTCTGGCGATATAGGTCCCCACCTACGAGTATAGCACTTGGCCTTCGTGCAATCTTCTCGGTGAGGCATCATCGTCGGGAATCACTTGGTCACGCAGAAGGCCGGATAGGGTCCATCCATCGATCTTCTGCCCAAGGGTGGCGACCACTCGGTGCTCGCTGGGTACTCATTGGTAGAAGCTTTTCCTGGTCTTTGCCTCGGCAAAGACCGCCGTCTTCCTCCGGACCGGGCCGAGGCGGCGCTTGCCTTCCCTCCTGGATTGGAGGCCGTGACGGCAGCATCGCCTTCCCCACTTTGGCCGGAGGCATGACAGCCTTTGCCGTCGTCCCCACTGGACCGTGGGCATGACAATGACACCATCATCCCCACAGATTGTGAGGCTGCGATGGGCCAGTCGCGGTAGTCTTTCCTCGAACCCGGATCGGAGCAGAGCCCTTGAGGATGCAAGCCGACAGCCGTCCAAAAGGTGATTGTCACGCCGAGGATATGAATATACCCCAAACCTTCAAAATGACGCTCCATTCTTGGGACCTCCGCCAGAATCGCCGCCATGGTGGGGTCGAACATTGAACTCCTTCCGAGCTTGATTAATGACCAAGAGGGAATCTCCCTTGACTTAGAGCGCCTAATGCCCGGTAGCAAAGCGATCGCGCCCGCCCGATGAACCTTCATACTCGGCAATATTGTTGGTGGCCTTGAATTGAGGCGACCACGCATCTTGGAGGTGTCACCGGTCGGGGAGACCAGACAACTCCGGCCCCGCGCCTTCGGCTGAAAGACCCATCAAAGAATAACGTCGAGGGGAAGGCACGGCGCTTCTTCGGCACGAGAGTGGCGGAGTCCACTCGGTGGCGAATTCCGCCAACTTTTGACTCTTGATGGCAGTGCGGGGCACAAACTTGATGTTAAATTCCCCCAGCTCCACCGACCATTTAGCAATTCGCCCCTCTGCTTCACGGTTATGGAGAATCTCGCGCAAAGGGTAGGCTGTGACCACAGTAATTTCCCGCCCTTGGAAATAATGCCGCAGCTTCCTGGACGCCACTAGGACTGCATACAACATCTTTTGAGCCTGCGGATACTGGGTCTCTGCTTCATGCAATACTTTGCTGATGTAGTAGACTGGCCTCTGAACGCCTTCCCTCTCTGCGATCAACACGGCGCTCACCACCTCGGGGGTGGCAGCAATATACAGAAGCAAAGGCTCACCCGTGCAGGAAACCAAAGACCGGGAGAGGAGAATACCGCTTCAAATCTTCAAATGCCTTCTGCGCCTCGTCCGTCCACTCGAAGTAATTAGTCTTTTTCAGCAGAGCTTGAACAGAGGCAAGCTTTTTTCTCCCAATCGGGCAATGAACCGCCCAAGGGAGGCCAGGCGACCGGCCAAACATTGGACTTGCTTGAGTCGCGCTGGCGGCTTCATGTGCTCGATGGCCGATATCTTGTCATGATTGGCCTCAATGCCCCGGCTGGATACCAGAAAACCCAACAGCTTGCCGGAGGGCACACCGAACACGATTTTTCGGGTTGAGCTTCAGGTGATTCATCCGGAGGTTAGCAAAGGTCTCCTCCAGGTCTTGGATCATTTCTTCACTCTTTTTGATTTTCACCACCAAGTCATCAACATAAACTTCAAGGTTCCGCCCTATCTGGGGGCGGAAGGTAATATGCATATACACGGTAAGTAGAACTCGCATTCTTTAAACCAAAAGCCATCCTTACATAACAAAGATACACGGTTGGGGTTACAAAGCGATCTTTTCTTCGTCTTCAAGCGCCATGCTAATCTGGTGGTACCCGGAGTATGCATCCAAAAAGCACACAATTCACACCGGCCATGGAGTCTCGATGAGGTCGACTCGTGGCGAGGATAAGGATCTTCGGGCGAGGCTTTGTTGAGGTCGGTGAAATCGACACACATGTGCCACTTCCGTTGGATTTCTTGACGAGCACGGGTTGGCAAGTCACTCGAGGTGAGAGACCTCCTGACTATTCCAGCTCAGCGGCTTCTCTACCTCCTCTCGAATGGCATCCTGCAGCTCGGCGCCCGCCTCCGGACCTTCTGCGGATCGGGCGCCGCTGAGCGTTGTTAATCGGTGCTCGATCACCTCCTGGGACCCGGTCATGTCGGACGGTTGCGGCGAACACGTCTGCGTTTGGTCGGAGGAAGGTGACGAGCGCGTCTTCCTATTTGGCGCCGAGGTTGGCGCCAATCTTGACGGTTCGGGGTTCGCCCCACTCGGCGACCACCTTTACTTCACCGGCGGGCCGGTGAAGCACTGGTCGAACTGAGGGCTCCAGAAATGGCGTCGGCGCGGCCGCGCAAGTGGCACCGCCGATCCCAAGCTTTGCTTGTGGCGTAGAGACTTCAGACCTATCCACGTTGATAACAATGGGGCGGCTGGGCCCCAGCATCTTCACCACCATGTAAGCGTAGTGGGTAGCGCCATGAACTTGACCACGGCCGACCAAGTAAGGCGTTGTATGGGAGGTCAAATCTGCGACCTCGAAATCCACCATCTCGGTGCGGTAGTTATCCTTCTCCCCAAAAGTGGCGGGAGGCAAACTTGACCCAAGGGAACAAGCCCGCATCTGGGGCCACCAGAAGCGGCGGTCGGGCGCAGTCTGGCCTGAGATCTGCAGCGCCATGAATGCCGACGCAGACAAGAGGTTGATGGAGCGCCTCGTCCATCAAGCTCCGCCCCACCGTACATTCGGACCCGGGTGCTACCACGATCGGAGATGCCCGAGCTAGGGGTGCCCTCGGGGTGGTCGGCCCGACCGAAGGTGATCGTTGCCGACCATTTCGATGTCCGACCCGTCCACTCGAGCTCGGCGCCGTGCGACACCTCCCTTTTCACCGTTTGTAAGCGGCGTTGGAGAATGGTGGATGAACCACCGTGGATGTACACCACAGTGTGATCCGCTTCTTTGAAAAAGCGATGGGGCGGGATCTTCATCTTGATCATCATCGGCGGCGCTCCTTGAGCCGCTTCTCCACCATCTCGCCCACGACCCGGCGCTTGTCTAGGTCATGGGTATTGGTTTTATGTATCGGCGATGGGGCTCGCCCTCCTTTTGATCGCAGCGATCGCGTTTCTCTGATCGCGGCGGTCATCGCGCCGATCACGGCGTCGTTATGCGGTCACGACGGTCGTCGCGCCGCTTCATGGCGGTCATTACGCCCGATCGCGGCGGTTGCGCGAGGCGCGAGGTCTTCTTCGTCGTCGCTTTCGGCAAGACACTGGGCTGGCTCGCCTCGCGCTTCGCGCCTTCTTGCCCGCCGCGGCGGGACCTTCGATGTCGGCCTCGTCCTTGCCTTAGCCACCCTTGGGGCGGCTGCCCTCGCCTCCGCGGCCGCGCGCACTTATGTGCGAGGAGAAAAGCTTCGGAGGTTGAGCCGATGGTGCGGGTGGCCATCTTCTCCTTCATCTTCTTGATCGCGTCGCCCCTCTGGCGATGACGGCCGATTGCTCGGAGATGTGGGGATGGTGTTGCGGCGATGTGAACCGCCGGATGAAGTCGCGGCGACTCCCCTTTCTTGTTCGAGGCGTGGAGGTCATCCTCCTGCCGACTCGTGAAAGGAGCCACGAAAATTAGCGACAAAAATGTCGCTGGCCGTCCCCCACGAGTGCACCGACCCTCGGGAGATTCAGCGACGAGAGCGGGCGAGAACTTCGTCAAGGCCGTTGGGAGGTAGTTGGCCATGACCTTTTCAGATCCGCCACCGTCCGCACCATCGTCGTGTAGATTTGGAGGAACTCCTCCGGGTTAGTGGTGCCGTCATATTTCTCTATGGTCACGGGCGAAACCTATCCGGCCAGCCCACGTAGCCGACGCCGAGAAGGCTCGCACCCGACGCCAGAGGGAGCCGAGCCGCTCATCGGCCTGGTCCGAGGACGCGCATGGGAGCGCGAGGCCCGCTCTCAAGGAGTCGAGGAGTGGACCTCCTCCGGTCTGCGGCGAGGGCCACGAGGACTCTCATTGTCGGCCGCCACCTTGCCATGGCGGCGCTCTGGTCCGGATGGCGCGGCGAGACGACGCGAAAGGTCATCACCGCGGCCGCGGCTTTCGTCGAGATGAGGCGAAAGGTCCTCACGGTTCCTCGAGGAGACGGGACCGGATGGCGCGCCCGTTCCTTGACCCCGCCCACTGGCGTGGCCCTTCTCGTTAGGCGACTCGAGGCTGAGAGCGCCAGATGCATCGCCTTAAGCGCCGAAATACGCTTCGGTGCTGACCGCCGAGAGCCCTACCGGCCGGCGCATCCACGAGGCCAAGAATGCCAGCAGCCACGGAGTGGCGAGAGTCCCCGCGAACTCCACCGCGGGTGGTCGAAAGAACACGGCGGCGTGCAAGTTCTGGCGAGGTGGCGCCTCCATAGCCAGCCTTGACGCACGAACTGCTCCACCGCTTCGGAGAGAAATGGGCGCCGTCTGCGGGCGGCGAAACGCAGCGGTTCCTCGGCCGGCGACGCAAGGAGGCGCCTTGGTCGTCGCTTCGCCCGCGAGATCACAGTGCTTCGCGGATCCGCCATCTTCGATCGTGAGCTGCTTCGAACCGCGAACACCGAAGTCCGCCGGAGTTAGCGGAAAAAGCCAACCACTAGCCCCTACTAGGGCGCCCTGCTGGCGTATTCCACGAACAGCCCGTGATCTCTGAGCCGGGTTTTGTTCGGTGGGAGGGCGTCTTCGTGGGCGGCTAATCGAGGGGCGAAACCCCAGAGGACTCCGCGGCGGAGGTTTGGCGCCTCTGAACTAGGAAGAACAAGTGATTTTTACCCGAGTTCGAGGCCCCTTGTGAGAAGGGTAATAACCTTACGTCTGCTAAATTTCTTATGGGGTGTATCGAACCGGTCTGAGTTCTCGAGTTACAAGCGCATCCGCTAGCTTTCTCTAGTATTGCTTGGTCGATGATCTAGGATCCGATCCCCTTCCCCATGCACCCGAGGGCCCTTATATAGGCCAAAGCTAACGGGGTAGGTACAAGGAGGTCATCATCTTGATCTAAATACATTTAATGCTTCCTCTCGTGTTGTCCTGTTCCTCGGCCTCGTTAAATGCCTCTGCGTGCCCTTGCCGTCCACGGGATGGGACCCCCTTGTGACAGTAGGTGAGGCGTCGAGGAATGGGCTTGTTGCGAAAACCTTGCAATCGATAAGCTGCTATGGCGGCAGCTCGCCGTTCGACACGATGACGGCGGCGGAAGGAGCCGAGGCGGCCACCGTCGCCCACCTTCTTGCCTTCTTGGCGAAGCGGCGGGCGTCCTCGCCAATCGCCGCCACCGCCACGTGGGCGGGCGCCGGCGGCGGCGTGCTCGCCACTGCCGCCGGGCGCCACGCGAACCGGCGCTGGCCGGCGGCCGTGATCGCCGCCGACGCCGAGCGACCACGTGGGCTGGGCGCCGGGCGGCGAGCGTGCTTCGCCCACTGCCGCCGGCGCCACGTGGACCGACGCTGGCCGTGGCCGTGATCGCCGCCCGATGGCGGCGCCGCCACGTGGCCGGGCGCCGGGCGAGCGGCGTCTTCGCCCACACTTTCGCCGGCGCCCGACCGACGTCAAGCGCTGGCCGTGGCGTGATCGCCGCCCGATGGCGGCCGCCCGTGGACCGCACTTTATGCGGTGGAGAGGTACCCTAGCGTATATCTGTTGGCAATGAATCGGGAACTCGATGGTAGCACAAGACACGAGAATTATCTGAGTTCGGGCTCTCACGGTGGAGATAATACCCTAGTCTGTGCCCATCCCTCTGGGTGGTCCTCACGACTGCCATGCACGATACCGGGGCCCATATACTCCTGATAGCCCCGAAGGTGCTTTGGCGATCGAAGTTGCCGCCTTCTGGTCGCAGCCCAACCGAAGTCACGTTTCACGCCGAAAGTGCTTCCAGCTTCTTGATGTAGTTTCGACTTGTTTTCCTTTCCAGCCGAGTGCCTATTGTAGGCAAAGAGATCGTGAAGAACTCAATAGAGCTCCACGCGTTGAATTATATCCGACTGTCGCGGTGTACAGCTGGTGGCTCATCATGGGGCATACCGTATCCCAAACGATATACAGAAGTCAAAACGCTTTTTCCGCTCAAGGCAAAATTCAACGCCGCTCCCTTTAAACTCATTCGTTGCCGAAGTTGCTGATGTTGTCGTTGAAGCGTTGGCCCACACGCGTCGCATCCAAATTTAGTACCCCTGAAATCATGTATATGCAGAACTTATGCAATATAAAAACCATTTACTCGGATGTGGTGTCCGACTGGTTTATATATAATTTTAGAGTTTTTTACTCCTTTTCCTTATTGATTTTGAATTCATCCGAGTGGTTTTGACTCTTTTTTTTGTTTAAGCACTCTACCCGACTAGTCTAGCCCCCGAGCGTCGGGAGTCGGCTCATGGCTCTTTTTCCCAGGCACGCGTTTTGGGTGACTAAAGTTCGCCGTTCGTGGGGTCAGAGCTTCACAACTCGGAATTAACGCACTCGGATTCATTTGCAATCGTTAAGAAAAAGAAGCAAAACACAACTCGAGAAAAAGATGTGCGACAAGCACACTATTAGGTAGCCCCGACTTCTCGCTTAGTTGTGAAACAACTAAGTAGCAAGTCAACAATTTTATAATAACATAATTGAATAAAAAGCGACTTAGTCGCTTTATGCTCCATGTATTCTTGACGATCGTGCCCCTTGCTGCGGGTACGAGCATGGCTCGTGCCCATGCGTAAGGTGGCACTTTCGAAGCGCAGCGTAGGCTCGTGGCGTCTGCGAAGGTAACACTTCGAAGCGGCGTAGGCTCGTGGCCGTGCCGAAAGGTGGCGCTTCGGCGCAGCGCTAGCTCGTGGCCGTCGAAGGTGGCGCTTCGAAGCGCAGCGTTAGCTCGTGGCGTCGCGAAAAGGTGGCGCTTCGAAGCGCAGGCGTTAGCTCGTGGCCGTCTGCGAAAAGTGGCGCTGAAGCGCGTCGCCGTGGCTCTTAGCGTGCGAAGTTGACCTTCGAAGCGCGGCGTGGCTCATGGCGTGCGGTTGGCGCCGAAGCGCGGCGTGGCTCTTAGCGTCGCGAAGTTGGCGCTTCGGGCGCAGGCGAGACTCGTGGCGTGCGAAGTTGGTACTCGGGCGCGCGCGTGGCTCTTAGTAGCGTGCGAAGTTGGCGCTTCGGCGCGAGCCTAGCTTCGTGGCCGTCCGGTTGGCGCTTCGAAGCGCAGGCGTCGTGATCGCTACGCGAACATCTCCTTTACCGTAGTCGGCGGCCTCCAGGACATCTTTTTCATCAAGTTGGCATCGCTAATTCCTTTCTGAAGAACCGCTATGATGACCACATCCGAGATGTCCTCAATCGAATCCTTACCGTATCCGAATCGGGAAGTCAGCTTCTCGGCTTACTACTCGTGAAGCGGATGGCAAGGCGCTCCCAGGCGAGCGGAAGTCGGAAGAAGTATCAATGAAGTCTCTCCCAGATTGGATCTGGTCCGAGTCCGAGAGAGCGAGCTTGTCGAGTTTGTTGGCGATGAAGTCGAGGCTCCCGAAGCGGAAAGCATGGCCGGGAGCGAAGGTGATGACGATTCCATTGATGGAGACCATCGAGCTTGCCGAGATTGATCTTGACGCAGCCCCTACCTGGCGCGCCAACTGTCGAGGTTTGTTACCGACAATAATGAAAAGGGGGCTAAGCGCTGGATCGGGAACTCGATGGTAGCACAAGACACGGGAATTATACAGGTTCGGGCTCTCACGGTGGAGATAATACCCTAGTCCTGTGCTCTGAGATTATGATTGGTTAACTTATTTGCTGATGATGTTCTGTGTGTTCCCTCTCCTCCTCCCCCACCCCCCTTTATATAGCGGAGGAGGGCGGTTACAAAGAAGAGTCCTAATCGGTTACAAGGTGGAAATTGTATCTCTTTCCTTATCCGTTAAACATGATAACGGTTAGGATTACAATTGTATCCTCCCTAAGTAGGGTTGGTTTCCATCTTCGGGGTTTCCTTGTTGTGCATGGCGGCCTGCCTCCTGAGCAATACCCATATGCGGTCGGCTTAGCCCATCCCCTCCTGGGTGGTCCTCACGGCCTGCCATGCAGATACCCGGGGCCCATATACTCCACAGTCACCTTCCGGCTTGATTCGTCAAGCTCCGGCTACCAAGCTTGGTGCCACCGCCGAATGCCCTTTGCCAACATAAAAGTGGTATCCTTGGATTAACTAGCAGATTTACTAGCGCACGGTTTGATAGCATGATGCAGCTATCTTTAATCTATAACCGAAATACAATTATATTTGTTATATAACTCTAATATCTATATATAATTAATCTACACCGTCATAATCTGTCCCACCAAAATAAGTGATGGAATGTATAGGATTTTTTCTCTTTTAGGATTATTGTGAGATTTTCTTACCCTTAAAGCCACCGGTCGTTTTTATTCATATAGATTAAAAGTACAATACTAACATATTATATTTATAGCTATTTGATTTTGCATTGCTTAAAAAATAGTAAAAGCTGGATTTATCCAAATCAATCAAATTCGTCGCGCTTTCGGCTTGATTCGTCAAGCGCCGCCTACCAAGCTTGGTGCCACTGCCGAATGCCCTTTGCCAACATAAAAGTGGTATCCTTGGATTAACTAGCAGATTTACTAGCACACGGTTAGATAGTATGATGTAGCTATCTTTAATCTATAACCGAAATATAATTGTGTTTATTATATAACTCTAATATATATATATATATATAATTAATCTACACCATCATAATCTGCCCCCACTAAAATAAGTGATGGAATGTATAGGATTTTTCCCTTAAGATTATTGTGGGATTTTCTTGCCCTTAAAGGCACCAGTCTTTTTTATTCATATAGATTAAAAGTACATTACTAATATATTATATTTGTAGCTATTTGATTTTGCGTGGCTTAAAAAATGGTAAAAGCTAGATTTATCCAAATCAAAATGGACAGGGTAATTAAAAAACGTTTTAAAAAAACAAAATGGTATGACAAATGAGGTCTGGGTTAGTGATGGCCAAACGAGTCACATATCATGGCACGACCCATTTAATGCGTGGCACGACCTATTTAAGCATGGTCTGCCAAAGCGCAGCTAGCCAGCGGGCCGTACCGTGCCGGGCCACGTGCCGAGACCACAGCCCAAGCATAGCCCTAGTGGCTCTCATGTTGTGTCGTGCCGTGCCGGCCCAAGCACGGCCCCGGTGGCCCTCATATCGTGTCGTGTCGGCACAGGAACTCGTGGGCCGATGGGCCATGCCGTTCAAAGGAATGAGACGTGTTGTCATGTTGACACATCGGGCCAAGGCTACAGCCCAAGCACGACTCGCCCTCTTAGGCCGTGCCAATAGGCCTATTTACAGTTGAGCCGTACCATGTCTGGGCCGTGCCAACAGTCCCGTACCGCAAGGTCGGGCCAAGTGGCATGACTCATCCGGCCATCTCTAGTCTAGGTAATGGGAATCGTGTCAGCAGGCACAAAAGATGTTGCTATCATCTAAATTGGCAGAGAACATCAGCTTTAGACAGTCGGAAGTTATGCTTTAATATGTTCAACTGCAATGCAACAAAATTCTTTGAGCTACATATGGATGCACCATGTACTCCAGCAAAAAAATCGAAAGTGCCCAATTCAATAATAATGTGCCAGTAAGTCATTCCTGGAATATTCAATCCATCTTATTCTCTACTACTTCTAATTAAGAGTTAGTGGCAGTCATCCGTTCTCCTCTAGAGTCTATTTTCATTCACATCATTCATTTTCTCCATCGCTCACAAAAAACCAATGCCCCCAACCTAACTCCCACGAATAAATCCCGGCTCACAAATATCATAATTCCCCGAGACCCATTCCATAAAATCCGCACGGCAGTTTTGAGGGTTTATCAACCCACCCACACTGGCGCACCACCCTCGCCTCCCCAAACCCAAAGTGACACATTAGTACCCACCCCTCCCTGCCTCACACCACGCGCAATGTGGTTGCCACCTCCGCCATGGTGGGCACTGACCTACCTCGCCATCACGTTGTCGCTCCTCCTGGCGGCGCAGCTGTAGGGTCGAGGATGCGCCTAGAGGGGGGGTGAATAGGCGTTTTACAAAATTAATCGCTCACTAAAATCGATCGCTCTAATACACCCCTAAGTCAAAACCTACACAATTATAATGCGGAAGCGATAAACTCGGTTTTGACAATTAAGGCCTAAATCAACTAGGCTCACTATGTGCACTAACTAAATTATGTCTCTATGTATAAATTGCTAAATTGATCAAACAATTAATACTAAGCAATTCTCATTCAAGCAATCAATAATATGCAAAAGGTAAATACTTGAATGTAAAGAGACAAGGGACAACCGATGTTTTTCCGTGGTGTTCGGAGACTTGCCGGTCTCCCTAGTCCACGTTGAGGCTAGCCCACACTTGGACCGGCTCCGCCGAGCACCGCCTCTTTCCACTAGTCGTGGTTTTTCACGCTCATGGCGAGGCTCAACCCGAACCTTCACAAACTTGCGGGCTTCTCACACCTCGAGAACTCCCACAAGACGATGCCTACACTGCCTAGGAGTCGGCAACCTCCAAGAGTAATAAGCCGCCTTCGCTTGAACCTCACCGGCACAACAAATGCGCTCCCAAGGATCACCAAGTGCAACACATGCACAAGGCCTCCCTCAAGTGCAACACATGCACAAGAGGCTCTCAAATCACTTCCTAATTGCAACACATGCAATTAGTCTCACTCTTAAGCTCAAGAGGCAAATGGAGAAGAGCAACACATGCACACAACTCCCACATACAAGAACAACACCAAAGAACTATTGCCCCAAGCCCCCAAGGGGTATTTATAGCCCCCACAAGAAAACTAGCCGTTTGGGGGCAAAATGGGCGAATCAGCCTTTTACGGTACTACCGCCCTCTAAGGGTTTAGTACCGCCAGAGTCTCAACGGATTGGCTAACGACCATTTAACCCAGACTACCGCCACTAAGGGCCTGATATCAAGACTCATGCAGATTACCGCTACCACATCAAGCAGAGGTCTTGGCCTCACCGAGCCAGCAAACATCACAAGATCGAAAATACCTCTCGGCGACTTGGACCGGTAGTATCAAGACTCCGGTACTACCGCCCAAATGTCCCGGTAGTACCGCCAACATTTAACACAAAAACATATTTCAAAAAAGGCTATCAAGACTATATTCGGTAGAGTACAAGATTTACAGTACTACCGCTCAAACATTCATGTAGTGCCGCCTCGGAGAAAATCCAGATCGACTCAAATCCATTTCTCCAAAAAACCAAACCCATTCTTTGAGCCTCTAGATGATCAACACATGATCAAACACACGTGCAAAAACACATTTGCACCAACTTAGCCCATGCTCAAAGAATTCAAACCAAATTGCGAAAACACATTTCACAACCAACTCAAAGACTATTTGCAAAACGATAAGCAAATCAAACTCGAGTTTATGAGATTAATTCCCTAGCCATGTGAAGGTCAACACAAGACCGGTCAACTTGCCAACACCGTTGCAAGCCCCACTCACATGCTCTCGAATTCGGACTCATAAACCTCGGTTTATTCGCACAACTAACTTGCAAACAACACAATAAACATATCTCATGCTTGAGCACTACTTTGCAACACATGCAAAAGTCTAGCTCCAAGCAACATCAAATCAAGATGCATGAACTCTCTAATTGCAACACATGCAATTCTCTAGTTCAATGCAACACCAAAACCAAACTTCACACCAAAACCAAATCACACGTATGAGCTCTTTACTCGCAACACATGCAAGCCTCTAGCTCCATACAAACACACAAACATCAAATCATACTTGAGCTCTCTCCTTTTGCAACACATGCAAAACTTAGCTCCAAGCAACACCAAGGTTTTATAAAGATGTTTTATAAACCAAAGCATGAAGCTTCAACTAATGCAACACATGCAAAAGTGAACTTCACGCAAAAAGCCAACAAGACTAGCTTATTACTTCTTGCAACATATGCAAATCAAAGCATTATGCGAAAACCAAATGCATATACTCTTTCATCTTTGCAACACATGCAAATCAGAGCATAATGCAAAACAACCAAGCATAGACTTAACACATTTGCAACACATGCCAAATGGTTAACCCACATGCAAAAACCAAATCAAATAAGATTTGAGCTTGAGTGAACGCGGGATGAGATCACCAACACATGATGAAGCTCAAGCAAAGGGAACGACCCCTCTTAATAGCACGGCGATAAAAACCTTAGACTCAAAGACTATAAAGTCCTTAGCCTATCTAATTATACCTTTGCCGCCATCAAGCAATCCCTTTGGGGTCTTTATGATCATCGCTGATACTCCCCGGGATCTCTACTCGACTCTCTTCGATCCACTCTTGACGCCCATCAACTCATGATGCCGTCCTTGTCCCGTTTTCATCATCTCATCCATCTTTGGACCTAACTCAATCACAACTCATAAAATAGTTAGTCCAAGATGCATGGTTATCTCAATTATCTCTGGCACTCCATTAACACATAATGGATGCCTTTAGATCAATTGAGCACAACCTAAATCAATTGAAATGATTTAATTATGTCTTAAGTACAATAATGCAACTCATGCTTTATTATACTTAAGAACTATTCATTTATCCTTAATTAATCACAAAACACCATCAACACATGATGAAGTATTCTTTAACGATTAACAAGACAAATGAACTCAATTTAAATTATCATTTAAATTGATTCTTCAAGTTAGAGTGTGAACTCCCCCTAAATATGTGCATCCATGTAATATATGGATTGGGAAACATGATGCACATTTTGTGGTTAATATAACGGGGATATTCATACTTTAACTTGACTCCAAAGTATGCAACTAATATTAAGATGAATATGCAAACATACCTTGGGTTTTCCATTTTTCAATGCGATGAGACTAAACAAAGATATTCTAAACAAACATGTTAGTCTCGATATAAGATTTGTCATTAAGAACAATATCGCATTAGAGGATAAACTTAATATTGGATTTGTCATTAACACAAGATTAGATTTGTCATTAACACCAAGATTAGATTTGTCATTAACACCAAAATCATAACTAATGAAGGTTGAACTTACAATCTCCCCCTTTTTGGTGATTAACATCAAGATTAGATTTGTCATTAACACCAAAACCATAACTAATGAAGGTTGAACTTACAGCAGCGCGCAGGGGAGACGCGACACTGGTGGCCTTCCAAGATGCCATGGGGCAGCGCTTGACGTGGAATGGCACCGACCTTGGGGGTGTACACTCGTGGACAAGGGTCACCTGCGAGGGCGGACATGTGGCTGTGCTATGGCTACCGGGGGCGGCGCTGACCGGGGAGGTGCCGCCAGGGACACTAGGGAACCTGATGGCGCTCCACACGCTCAGCTCTCCACCTCAACGGGCTCACCAGCGCACTCCCGGATGACCTAGCCTCTGCGGGCGCGGTCCTCAACATCTTTATCAACGGGAATGGGCTTATATCTTAAAGAACTCATTGCCATGGCTTTGTTCATTATGCTTCTTTGCATAGGCTGCACATTTTTGGGTTGCTTCTAGAGATAGCACACTGGTTATATTGTTTGTTAGTGTGCTTGTGAATACATATCTAAATGACATATTCGTGGAGAATGGTGAGTTGACTATTGGTGTCAAGACTATACAGGGTGATACTGTAGAGAACAACACTAATGTTGCGACATAGGACGACATTGAGATATGAAGGTTTTTTTAATCTTAGATTCCACGTGCTTCATGTTATGTCCACCTAATCGATGCTTAAGATTTGGTTTATTTACTAGCCATATTACTAAATGTCTCGAAAAATTAATATTCATGATACGGTTTAGGATCATGTTTGATGATATGCTCTTTGTATGATTTGGAAATTATATTGTTTCATATGAAAAAAATCATACATTTTAAATGAGATTTGTATATAACTTCAATCGAAAAGGTGTAAATTGATGAAATCTTTTCCTGATTCAATGAAACTTTATAAATCCATGAATGAACCAATGGACAAAGTAACTTTTTTTGCAGTTGGAGGGGACCACTCGGACGTATCATACGCATCCCCCAACCGTCGGATATCACCTAAAGACATCGATCTCGGTTGTTCTATCATTTGCAGCAAAAGTCCAAGAAGCACAGCAAGTGTGTCAATTAATTCAAAATGTGCACATAAACTTAGTATTTTATCTTAGAGAGGGGAAAATCGTAGTCTCTCTAATACAAATTTATTTGAAATTACGGATCTTGTTTCCTACACAAAGATGTACTTAAAAACTAACAAGAAACTTGCAAAAGTGAATATACCAAGTTATAGCTATTGCAACATTTTGGAAATGCGTATGCAACAATTTGGAAAAACACTTGTAACAAGTTCACAAATTTGTGCAACAATAACAACAGTCTCTTAAAAAAAGGTGCAACAAATTAGTACTACACCCACAACAATTCATCTCGGTGCGCACAACATCACAATAACGAATCATACTGCAACAATTTTAAAATGCAACAAAATAAAATACTTATAGCAACAATTGAGAAATTGTGATGCAACAACATACAAACAAAAGGCCCACTAGAAAGGGAGAAGCTAACAGTGATGGCAAGGGGCCGAGCTCAGAGTAGGAGTTGTATAGTCTGGCACCTCACCGCCGGCTAGCCCAAATCTGACTGAAGTCGGTGATATGTGAACGCGATAGAGAGGGGTTATATAGAGGGTGGGGATGAGGCAATAGAGGGTGGAGGAGCCATGGACACTGCTACAAAAAGGCCTATATTTGACGTCTCATCACATACGGATTAGAAAAATCGTCTGTATTAAATCTAATTATAGACGGTTTTACTAGCACAACCATCTAAGATACTATATATACTAAGAGCTATCTGTGATAAGCTGATATCACAGACGTTATAAAATATCATAGAAGGTTTATACCATGAACCTTCTGTGATATGACCGCATATCATAAACGGTTCGTACTACTAACCGTCTATGAAACATCACAGACGATTTGTACCATGACCTGTCTGTGATATGAATATATATCACAAACGATTTTTATAGAAAACAGTCTTTGATACTTTACAGGCTATTTTTTAGCAAACCATTATAGACGGTTTGTACCACGATCCATCCATGATATGACAACATATCACAGACGTTTCTTACAGAAAACAGTCTGTGATACTTCACAGATGGTTTTTTAAGCAAACTGTCTGTGATATTTCTTGATGTAATACATAGCCCGACCAACTAACGGTTTTTTAGGGTTTCCAATTCTGTCTTTGAGGTGGGAGCAGCTGTGAGGCGATTTGGTGAAAGGAGACCGTGGATTTGGAAGAGTAATTGTAGTTCCATTTATTCTTGGTGATCTAAAGTTAGTAATTAGTTGTAATTATATTATATTCAAGATCTAGCTTGGTAAAGAGAGAATTAAAGAATATTTAGATCTACTTTGGTGTAGATCTATTTGTTCCTTTTGATCTAAGGTAGTAATTGGTTCTAATTGCATTATATTCAAGGAGCAACTAACTTGGTAAAGTGAGAATTGAAGATACTTGATTTATATCTAGCTAGCTTGGTACAGAAAGAAGATTATTTAGATCTAACATAGTTTAGGATTTAGGGTAGGATTTAACTAGTTAATTTGTACTCTAATTTAAAAATATGTGCATGTACACTGCTAGTCTACTTTAATTTAATTAATTTCAATTGGCTATTTTACATCATACATAGTTTACTTTAATATTTAACACTAATTGTTATATGCTTAGCGTAAATGGACCAAAACTGGATGTACGCTGAGAACCGTACGAGTGCTGAGTACATTAATGGCATCTCTACTTTTAGAAGAGCTGTCGAGAAGGATATGTTTAATAAGGGGGTGCACTTATATCTTGTCCATGCATTGATTGCGATAATCTGAGGATGTTTCAAAACTCAGCGCAGATCGAAGCATACTTGATTCTAAGATATTTCAAAAGTGGATATACATGTTGGACCAGTCATGGTTAAGATTAGATTATATAGGAAGGTAGTAATAATATCACTAACAAAGTCAGTGATATGTCGGTTGATATCAATTCAGTTTCCCATGAGGATAGGTTGCATGATGACAATATAAATCAGATGCTACACGATGCAGAAGGGAACTGTGATGAGAGAGAGAGAGTATGGTAATTTTCGAGGTTTGATGGAGGATTGGCAGAAACTTGTATTCCCAGACTGCAAGTCGAAATACACTAGATTGCCATCCATGCTTGAACTGGTGAAATTAAAGGCAAGTAACGGTTGGTCCGACAAGAGTTTTACGGTGCTGTTAGATCTCTTAGCGAAAATGCTTCTGGAGGGAAACGAGTTGTCCAAAACCATCTACAAAGCTAAGAAGATTCTTTGCCTCTTAGGAATAGAAGTAGAAAGAATATATGTATGTCCGAACGACTGCATCCTCTACTGTAAAGAGTACAAAACTTGCATGTATATTCGGTGTACAATGCAACACATTGCAAGCGTAAGAATCAATTAGATGACGACGACAAGGGCAACGAGTTGAACACATGACCTCCTACTAAGGTGACATGGTATCTCCTTGTAATTCCCCATTTGAATCATTTATGTGCGAACCAAAATGAAGCAAAACTGCTGCGTTAGTACCCAGAGGAGCATAAGAATGATGGGATGCTAAGACATCCTGTTGATTTCATCTAGTGGAGAAACATCGATAGAAAGTTTGAAGAATTTAGTGTGGAACTAAGGAATATATATAAGATTTAGATTGAGTACAGATGGAATGAACCCTTTCGGTAACATGAGCAGCCAACATAGCACTTGACCCATGAATTTCTATTTCTACAACCTTCCTCCTTAGTTGTCTATGAAGTGGAAGTACATTTTGCTATCCATATTTATTCAAGGGCCAAAGCAAACTGGGAACGATATTGATCTGTACCTAGCACAATTAGTGGAAAATCTGAAAACACTGTGGGTTTGTCGGCAGTGGCGTATCCAGGATTTTGGGTATGGGTGGTCCAACTTGACATAAATTTTTTAAATACCGTAAATCTAACATGCCAATATACAATACAAGTATAGAATTTACCAAAAGTGCATTATGATATATTAATAAGGTGTCTTACGAACATCTTAAAATCAACAACTAAGTATGAAATTTGACTTAAAGAAACTTACACGACTACAATAATTTAAAGAAGATTACAGTATTACTTCTTGTTGGGTCTACGCTTTCTAATGGCATTAATTTGAAGAAGATTACAGTACTGCTTCTTGTTGGCTAAAATCAAAATTTTGATTATTTTTGAAACACCCCAATTAACTGATTCGGATTCGACAAAAACAAATTAACCTACGTTCACTAAAACAGTAAATTCTGATGATCCCACCGTTAGATCGATGTGAAATTTTAACTATTGAAACTAGATTAAATTTTCAAGCTAACACAACAAAAATCAACTCGATCGGATCTACGGATCTAAAGTTATTTTCTTCGCAATTTTACTGAATCAAACGCCAGACCAAATAAAAACAGATTGACTCACGTTCACCAAAATAATAATTCCGAAAGATCCTACCGTTGGATTGTTGTGAAATTTTAACTGTAGAAACTAGATGCAATTTCGAAATTAACACAACAAGAATCAATTTGATCGGATCAACGGATCTAAAGATATTACCTTCGGATCAATGAACCGATTTGGAATTTTTGGGTGGGCCGGGGCCCACCCTCTGGATCCGCCAGTGTTTGTCGGGTACAGGTATGAGATGCGTACAAACGAGAAAACTTTAATTTACACTGCTTGTTGTTCTGCATCATAGATGATTATCCTGCCCTTGCCAACTTGTCGGGCCAGAGTACAAAAGGAGCCAATGCATGTACTCACTGCTTAGATGATACTAAGTGTGCATGGCTAGATCACTCATGTAAAATCGTGTACATATGTCACCGTATATTCTTCCAAAGGAATTACCCATACCTCAAGATGAAGAGACAATTTGATGGAAGGAACGACTGTTCAGCTCTAAGGCCTTTCAACAGGAGAGATATTTATGATATGGTTAAGGATTTGGATATTGCGTATGGAAAAGGACATAAATCAAGGAGCCGTGAGAAGAGCATTAGTAAGGATAGATTAATATTTTGGAACCTATCTTATCAGGAACACGTAAAAATTCATAACTGCATCAATATTATGCACGTAGAGAAGAATGTATGTGATAGCTTGATTAGAGTGTTACTGAACATTACAGGTAAAACAAAGGAAGATATAAATGTACGGCTTAACATGGTCTATATAGACATTAGATCTGAGTTAGCATCGAATCAGATCTAAGTTAGCACCGAAAGAGATATTGAAAGTGGAGAAGTGGATGGCTAAAAACTTCAGACCATGGAATCATTGATCCTTGAAATACTTTTGACCTCAGAATCCAAGCCATGAACATAAATTAGCATGCATGCATGAGAAAAGCTTCCTACTACTTATCATCATGCTAGCTAACTTGACTCCTCTTGCCACTGCCCGCAGCTCATGCTCAGCTAGCGTCCATCAAACTCGCTGCAAAATCTAATCGTTAAGAAGAAGCTAGTTGTCTTACGCGGTGGTCATTCCTGGCTCGCCGGTTTTCTCACCATCAACACTGGTTGATCTCCTTCAAGGCCACCTCATCCACCACGCCGGAGCATCACCACTCGTTCTCGCCCTTCCCGGGCTCCCTGCTCCACCCCTTCGCCCTCCCCCTACAAGCAGCCGCCTGCGCCTAGTTATGATTCAGTGCTCAAGCACCGGCGCCTCTTGTTGTTCCGGTGGTAGCAGCGTCGGAGGCTGTGCATGTGCCGTCGACTGATCTTGGGAATGGGATCATGAGTGAGGTCGAGGAGGGGAAGGGCTTCGCCGAATACTACCAGTGCCGGAAGGGCAAGGGGCAGAGGTGGGTCGAGATGGAGGACCACCATGTTGCCACCGTCGGGCTCGGTAAAATTAATAATTAGGCTTGCCAATTAATTCTTAGTGGACCGCGCGAGTACTCATCGATCGACACCTTCATTTGCAAATTAGCTCGTGCATGTACCTGAACATTTCGGAGTGGTCTGTAAAATTTAGCAGTTATTCTTCGGCGTGTTCGACGGGTACGGTGGCATCAGCATGGGCGGAGTTCATCGCCGAGAACATGCCAAAGATCATGCCCGAGGAGATCAAGGAAGCGGAAGGAGGACGCATGGCCGTTGAGGAGGCAGTGAGGTACCTGATGCTACCGACGACGAGTTCTTCAAGGCGCAGGATGTTGGATAATAATCTTGACATAGTTAGCTTCAGATAGTTTGTTAGAGTCCAAGTCAATATTATTTTGGTATGAGCAAGTGTTTTCAGAGTCGGTTTTCAGGAAGGTGTCAAGATATATTGTGTCTGTTTCGTTTTGAGTTTAGACTTTCCGTTGGAGTTTGTTTTGTAGTCAGAGTCAGTTCGGTTTCGTTTTAAATTTGTTTTGTAGTCAGAGTCAGTTTGGTTTCTATTTTGAGTTGTTGTATGAAGAATCGAACTGTGTATTGCTGGGTATAAGTACTGAATAAAAATCAGAAAAGATGTGAGCTTTCACGTCACAAAATAATCCAGTTGAAGATAGTTTTCCTCTGTTGGTTGTGGTGGTGCAGAGATGATTCAGCCGAACGAGTTCTGAAGACAACTATCATCACGACTGAAGTTGTTGATTCGGTTTTTGAAGCGCAGTTCAGAGAGCGAACTCAGTTCGCAAAAGGTGTATTCAGGAAGAAGCAGGAGCTTTATTCTGCATTGTTTCTCGTGTGTTTTGTTCTGGCTTGATCGGTTTCAACAATTGGTATCAGAGCCGATGTTGTGATGGCAAGAACGGCAAGGTCGTTGTTTGTGTCATCGTCAAGGCGTGTTGTTGGTGGCCTAGAGGAGGCGGCCAACAGTGGCAATGACCAGGTAACTCGCAATGGGTCGATGGTGCGAGATGGGAAGGAGGGGAGCATCACGATCCAATGTCCATTATTGACTAGTAGCAACTATGCTACATGGTCAATGAAGATGCAAGTATACATGGATGCCCAAGGAGTGTGGGATGCCATTGAAGATGACAACGTCGATAGGCGCCAAGATAAGAAGGCACTTGTGGCTATCTATCATGGTGTGAGTGAGGAAACCCTTCTTGCTCTCAATGGCAAGAGGACGGCCAAGGAGGCATGGGCAACTCTCAAATCTATGTGCATTGGAGTTGAGTGTGTGACAAGGGCCAAGCTCCAAACCGTCAAGAAAGAATTTGATAGCTTTCATATGCATGAAGAGGAGTTAATTGATGCATTCGCCATAAGGGTCACTCTAGCTCTCAACAAGATGCGAACGCTGGGTGAGAGGGTTGAAGACTCTTTTGTGGTGGATAAGGTGCTTCGGGTCTTGACGCCAAAATTTCTACCAGTCGTTTGCACCCTGGAGAACCTCGAGGATTTGGATGTGATGTCAGTAGAAGAAATGTTCGAGCGTCTGATGACGTTCGAGGAACGCCACATGGTTAGCAAGGTGGATGGTGAGCACCTGCTGCTCACTCGAGCCCAATGGGAGTCAAAGGCCAATAACAAGGAAGGTGGTTCCAGCTCCTGCAAGAAGAAGAGCACCTTTGACAGGGCGAAGGTGTGCTGCTACAATTGCCAAGAGTACAGGCACTTCGCTAAGGAGTGTTGCGAACAGAAGAAGGCATTTTTTTCTTACAGCAAATGCGGATGATGAGCCAATGCTTCTTTGAAGCTCGGCGAGGAGATGCTAAAATAAAGCTGTTTGGGTCTTAGTGAGTTAGCATATAGATACATGCACATAGGAAGAGTCCGTGCATGATGCATGTGTGTGTGGATATGAGTTCTTGCAGGTGTATCCAATTTCTCTCGTGAGGAAGCTCTAATGTGAGTCTACGTTACCGTCAAGTTGTGTTAACGGTTAAAAGATAGTTGGAGCTGTGTCTAAAGGTTATAATCACCAGCGAGGTGTGTCACCAGTGGTATGGCCAGGAGATACGTCGAGAGATCGGACGACAATTTGCGAAGTGGTTTGTCAAGATTAGGGGGGTGAATGTTGGATAATAATCTTGACATAGTTAGCTTCAGATAGTTTGTTAGAGTCCAAGTCAATATTATTTTGGTATGAGCAAGTGTTTGTTAGAGTCCAAGTCAATATTATTTTGGCTAAGGGTGCTATTTTGAGGCCCTGTGTAGCTTTTGCTACACCTCAGGTCTTCAAGTGAATTGCCTCACTGTGAGGATTTCGGCTTTGTATCTCCGAGAGCATCCATCGGTGAGTCTGTGGCAGTACAACGATGGTATTGTTTTATGGGACAATGTCAACGACGTGCCTGGCCATTCGCACTAACATTCTGTTGGTGTTCTGTGAGTTTTCGAATTCCTCTATGATTGCATTACTTTCGGTACATTGCAAAGGGGCCAGTTGGTTAATTTGGGTACCTTGCTTATGGGGAAACTATTTTTCTGTGAGGATTTGGGTTAAGGTAGACTGTTTGCGACAACAAAATTAGCTTTTTATATTCTACAATACTTGGTTAAATCTTTTGATTATCTTTTGTGACTTGTGTATCATATATATGTGATAAACTGCTTTCTATTCAATAGCTAATACTACTGATTTTAGCTCATTATGTTGTCGGCTATTGATTTTCTTTCATGCTATTATCTGTCCAGTGAGTATTCTTCTTGGTTTATCCTTATATACGTGTCTGCATAGTTCTAGATTATCATTTGATTAGATTCTTTAAATTGCCAAATATTGAAATTGTTAATTTGAGCTAAGGCTGTCACAAACAAGTCTATATCTTGCCCTAGTGACGATGAGGGCCTTTAAAGGCAACTGGCCGGCCGTGTGGGGGCGAAGGGCAGCGCTCGCCCCCGCCCATGGGGCCCCACTCAGCGCACATGCATGCATGGTATATTAGTACTTCAAGTGAAGCGGCGAAACGAAACGTCAAACGCAAGCGGCGGCGAAACTTGGGCCTCGGCAGCGGCAAACGAACGTCACTTGGGCCTCGGCGCGTGAGGAGTCTGGCGCGTGACGACGCCTCGAAGTCGTGGACTCATCACCGATCGGCGCTGGGCCGAAGCCCCACCATCTGCCGCACTGCAGAATAGCGCCGAAGGAGTCAAGGACGAGGCGACGGGCGACGCTCACGCCATCACGCGCCGACGCCGCAACGCGAGTCGCGACGCGCACACCAGGTGATCAGGGACGAGACGACAAATCCGGTGACAGACCACGCCCAACTCTGCAATTCATCATCGCTGATCCCAGTGCCCACGCCGACGCGCCGAGTCGCCGACGTTTCATCCGTGAGCTATTAGGTATTGTTGTATTGATTAATTGATTTTGCTAATTACCTTAACAAACGGATTACATGTATTATGTTTAACATATTAATTAGATGGATCGGTAATTTGATATTTCCAAAATGTCTCAAGAAAGGCTAAATGGTTTGGCTATTTTATGCATCAAGAAGATATTATTGGATGAGATTGATATTGACACCATCATCAATGACTTCGCATCTAGACATGTTAGAAGAAATTTTTAAGGTAATATTGTAATATGTACTTCTTACTTTACTTGTTGCTTGATATGAATAATTTTTTTGGATACATCTTGAGTGTTTATTGGTAACACTTATATATATTATTTGGAAGGGCCTCTATTTTAAATCTTGTCCCGGGCCCTTGAAATCTCAGGACTGCCACTGAAGGCAACCCGACATCTGAGAACAATTCAAATCAAATCAACTTGAGCATTATTGCTAGTTGTACGTCTCCATTCTTGTTCATTGTTATGCAATTGTTAAAATATTTGTTTATGAGTTTGTCTGTTTTGATATTGTCCAATATCTTGTTACAGTATTTTAGCTTATGCAGTCTTAATAATGTTAATTAATGGTTATTTAATTTGTTTGGAATTATTGTCTTAATAAAATTGCTAATACTGCAGTATTTACAACGCGCGCGACACACACACACATATATATATATATATATATATATTAGGAAAATGGTGGTTCTATACTCAGCATGACATATCAGCAAGCAAATATATATGCAGATTCAACACAAATTCAAGTGAGACAAGCATAGCATGCCAATTGAGCAGTGTACTACGTACGTGTTCTCAAAGGAAGAAATAAAGGCTAAACAGAAGCTTGCTATGGACCATACATATATTTTGCATCTCCGGCCCTTTCTTCTCTAGCTCCAAATTACTTCTTCACCACCACAACCAAACCTCCATCGATCGTACATTCATCAGGGTGCAAGAAGTGTGTTTGGTAGAGATTCAGCTTCTCCAGATTCGTGAATCTGGTGAAGCTGAAGAGTGTTTAGATAGATCATCTTGTTTATATTTTAGATCAAAAATATAAACTTAATTCACTTTATTTTAGCGTACAAGTTTCAGATTTCAGATGAAGCTAGAATCTGGAACATACATACATACATATAATGAATCCAGCCTACGTAGGCCAAGGCCATGTCAAGTTAGTTTTTACGGTACATTAAGTTCAATATGGATCATTTGTTCGTTCTTTTAACCGCACATCTTCCCTTTTACTTTCACAAATTTGCTGCCAGGGCATTTCATTGCAATGCCACTGGAGCTAAACCTGCACGTACGGTCTGTAACTCCAACACCACAGCCAGACGCTTGAGGATTATATATCAACAACGAAAACAAACCAAAGAATGGGGGAACGATCGCTCGCTCGAGGTGTTGCATTCCATCAGCTAGCTTCGGAAGACATGATCTCGAGCTCGGCCCACCACAGCGGCGACACCTTCGGAGTGGCTCCCTCGGGACCCAGCGCGGTGATCTCCTTCATCCGAGCTGCAACCTGTGCCATCTGCGGTCTCTCGTTCGGGTCTGGATCGATGCAGGACCTCGCAACCTCGCACAACGCGCGCGCAGGTTCTTCAGGGAAGGAACCGAGGCTCGGGTCGATCAGCTCTGCGAGGGGCATCTTGCCTTCGAAGTAACGAGACGCCCACTGTTCCAGTGGACATCCTTCCTCAGAAAAGGGAGAGGCCACTCTTCCGGTTAATATCTCCAGCAATATCACTCCATACTGATGCACCACGCTATCTGTGCAGTCTGACATAGCAGGGTCATCGGTGGCTGAATTGGATCCCTTGGTGCCGTTCCAGAAATCAAGATCTGAAACCTTTGCCGCAAAATCATCAGTGAGGTATATAGTCGTCGAATCAAACTTCTTTGGCACCACACGTGGATTCAGCTGATGCATGTACTCTAGACAGTAGGCTATCCCCATCGATATCCTAAGTCGCGTCATCCAGTCCAACTTCTCGGCTTCTCTAACTGCAACATAATCCAAGTCAATTGTTAAACATGTAGTTTTGTGATACATGTTCTCTTAAAATCTTGTGAAATTTACTCTATAAAATTTGAAGCGATATACATACTGTAGGAATCATTCTGTCGACAGAAAATAAAAGAAAAGACATGCTATAGAGAAAAATAACAGAATCAGTATCAAGGACACACTTACCGTGGAGAAGCTCGAAAAGTGTCCCATTTGGAGCATATTCAAACACCATAGCTCTGGTAAAAGGATGTTCTTCTTCACAGAAGCCAAGCAGATTCATAAAATTCTTGTGGCTAACTTTGGATAAACTTGTGATCTGGGACCACACCCAATTCAGTCAATGTGTATTATGCAAAATATATTGTGTGCATAGGGAGTTGGTGGCAGGTTACCTTTTTCCTGTACTGTGATTCACATTCGTTTGACCAATCCGTCCCAGATGCTATTAAACTTGAAACTACCGCTATTTCAACTCCGCTTGATAAAGTTCCCTTATACAACATGCAGCTAGCCGTAGAACCAATTACATTGCTGAAATCCTCACAGGCTGCTTCCAGCTCCAATCGTTTCAATGCAGGTACACCTGGAAACACGATTGAGCGCGGTGTAAGGTGTAACTGAAGTACTAGATATACAATAACTAACAAATATGCACAGATAGAAAGAAGGATACCTGTAACAAATGCCCGTTGCAGTTGCCCGCTTAAACCCGTAGACCATGGACTTACAACCCCCACTTTCTTAGCTCGACAGTATATAATAGAGGCTGTTGCCATGACAAGGAAAACCGCACTCCCTGCTGTGGCCAAACCGTATTTTCTCCAGGAATGCTTGTGCGAAGAGTGAACAGGAGCGTCAACTTCTGGATCATGCTTTGCCTGTGGGGTGGAAGAACCTGAAGGAGATATAGCAGGTGTGGAAGCAGCTGATGATGGTGAAGCTTTAGGCGGAGCAACGAAGGGCGAGGGTGATGGAGCATGCAACGGTGTCGGTGTTGGTGCTGTCTTCTTGTCATGCTTATGCCTCCTCTTGTGAACACGACCTGGTGTAGGTGGCTGGAGAGGTGCAGCATGGTGGCTTCCACCACCTATCTGTAGTAATCTTCTCGTATATGCATTTCTGAAGTTTCTATCAAATGAAGCAAAACAAAGAAAATATAGGACCGATATTTAGTGCCTCTTCATTGTGAACATACCTTACTAGTTGAGTAAGAAACACTCCATCACAAATAAATCACTCACAATGGGTCGATAATACATACACTATTCGACATGAACATATAATTTTGCATCCTTGAAAAATTTTAGAGAAAAAAAAAATACAAAACCATATTTGCTTTCAGTCGAAGTTGAAAAACCACGCATATGCAACTTGCACTCCACAAATTATATACTGTCAGCCAATTGTTTGCAATAACTACGATAATTCCTATGCAAAAATGGCACACCGAACTAGAAACCGCTAAATCACAGAGAAGGCTGCTTCTAGTTAAGTTTCAAAAAGTAGCAAATGCACATTCATAAGCCAGTGTGTTTAGGCTTTGGATTTTTTGCTTATAGCTTAAAGCCAGCTTTTAGGCTTAAACATCTTAAAAGCTATCGGCTTTTATACGTAGTAGACGTGGATAATTTTATCTTAACTTTAGTATTATTAGTCTAAAACTAACCCTCAATAAGCCCAAAAAAACACACCTCTCCAATGGTTTTTGGCTTTTAGTTACGTAAAGGCTTATGGCTTTTAAAAAAGCTCAGATAAAAAGCTACAAATTTGTTTGGTTTTAGCTTTTTGGTTTTTAAGCCGGTGAAAAAGCCTAAATAAGTGGGACGATGGCTATTCTAGAATTCCATATGTTTATCTGGAGCTGTATGGTATCGAAATAATGTTAAGGCCAATCTAGTTCAGATATCCGCGTGATTAGTACCAGCAAAAGTGCAATTCAAATAACCAGGAAAATATTCCCCCATATTCCGGTTGATAAATAGAGCAACTTTAAATCATTTCTTAAGCTCCATCCAGTACCCAAACCAAACAATTTATAGCTATGCAGTGCAGACATCCGAAGCATCCAAAATAAACGAAGGCGAGGTCTTTCGAATTCCATGGCTAATGGCAAAGCTGAATTCTTTCGAATTCCATTTCTCATCGCACAAGTGTGGAGAAGAAACAAAATAAGAAGGGGCGTCGTGGCTCTCTCAGAAGAAGAGAGGATGCAGTAAATTCCCACCACTCACCTAAGATCAACAGAAGCCTGTCTACCGCTGCCCCGGTCCCCAATACCAACTCCTCCATAGCCTCCCACCTCTGCACAGACCAAGAAAGCATGAGGACAATCGCCATCAGCCCAAATCAGCTCACCAAAAGGGGGGATTCGAGGACACCAACCTGCACTACCGTGGGCGAGCGGCCAAGAAACGGAGACTAAGAGCACGAGAAGCCTCTGGAGCAAAGGCGGCTCCATTTGTTAATCGCACCACACCAGCTCAAGGAGCAGCAAGAACACAGGCCAATGGCATGGGGAACCTTGGAGAAAATGGGAGAAGAGAGGAGGATTTGGTGGCGAACGATGGGATCTGAGAGAGAAACGCGTGAACGGTAGACAAAAGGTTGGACACGGCGAAAAGGGGTGGAAGGGAAAAGGAGCACGATTGCACGAACGCGACCACACAGCCAGCATAGCGACAGTTTAATTTAATTTTGTTTTTTTGTTTTAATTGTTCTTGTTTCTTTGTCTAGCTAATCACTTCACTTCTCACAAGTGTGTGAATCTTGGGCGAGATTTGCACCGACGTCCTGCCAAGCTTTACTAATTGTTGTCATCAGAGGTTTGCAAATGTTGGAATATAATCGTGTAGACTAGAGAGTCATCTCATACTTATCTACAAAAATTAACCGGGGAAAGCATAGCAAGATTCACTTAATATCTGACTGTGTGGACGAGACTAGGAGGCGTAAGATAAAATACTCCACGGTAGAGAAGACACATGGACGGATTGGATTGGATTGGATTGGATTGGAGGCAAGATGGTCAACTTGCGTAGTTTCTCATCCAACAGAAGATGGTAATCTCCATTAGTCGACTTGCAGTTCATGAGTTCACCCCCACCTCACTCCCTGCGTCTGAAGAAATGTTTTCAGCTAACAAAGAGAGACTTGCAACACAACACAAGGCACGCTTCAGCTTCACTTCACACGCGTTCTTGCGTTGCTTTCCCGGATGATGCATTCATTATTTCTTCCTTTTTGCTATCAGAACATTGTAAGTGACCAGGATAGAGCTATCAGAACCAAAGGGGCGGCTAACTACACCACCATTTAGCTATCTAAGGGCTTTCTGGCACTAGCAAACTAAAAAGGAGTTTTGGAGAACAGGCCTCATAATGCAGTAATCTCAAGCAAGACTATCGGAAATAAACCGACACAAGAGGAATATCAATGTTGTTTCTATCCGTTGGAGATATGCCCTAGAAACAATAGTAGATATGACTATATTTTCTTATGTTCATGATTTATTATCTTGTTCCTTGAATAATGTCATTATCATCTCTACTACCAAATTTCACGCCAGACCAAATTTTACGTGTATGCCGGACCAAACTTCGCACCGGACAGAGATATTTGCTTGTATGCCGGACCAAATTTCTACTGTACCCGAGCCAAATCAGTTCACGCCGGACCAAATAAAAAAGGACTGACACTCGTTCACTAAAATAGTAATTTCTGAAGATCCAACCGTTGGATTGATGTGAAATTTTAACTATAAAAACTAAATTCAATTCCAAAGCTAACCCAAAAAAATCAACTCGATCGGATCTATAGATCTCGAGATATTACCTTCACAAGATTGGCTGGCAATTTTCTTTTTACTCTTTTGCAACTGACCGAACTCCGGATGAGTGCAACGGACCAAATTTTAGGCCCTGTTTGTTTCAGCTAGGGATCGTGGAAAGCAGCTTTTAAAAGCTGGAAGGGCAACAAACAGCAAGCTTTTAATCTAGATTATAACAATCTGGAGGCCAGATTGTAGCAATCCCACAATCCACTCTTCCCCAGCTTTTTTTTGCAAAAGACCACAATACCCATCTAACTTCAACCAAAATTACCCACCATTGCCCCCAGCTTTCCCCAACTTCAACCAAAATCACCCATCATTGCCCCCAACTATAATCTGGGTTACCAAACAACTATGAGCTTTTCAACCTCCAGCTTTTTAACAATCCAGCTTTTACAATCTAGTTTTTAAAAGCTGCTTTTTACAATCCCCAGCTGAAACAAACAGAGCCTTAGTCGGTAATTCAACTACGCCGGACTAAAACACCAGGATGACCTCCAGCCTTGAGCGCAGGCAACTCAAGCCACAAGAGACTTTTTGTTGCCAGCCAAGACGCCTCCTGCCTCAGAATTATCTTAGTCGTCGTTCTTTGCATGCAAACCAAATCGCTAGCCTCCTTTTTCCTTACAAGCATACACCTGTGCTAGATAGCAAGCAAATTATCTAGTCGCCTGCTTCAGAACCGCCGAGAGCAATTGTCCAGACCTCCGCACGAAAGATTTCTAGTCGACAAACATGCATGCATGCACGTGCCGCCGGCCGAAAACCAATTCAACACCAGACGCAAGAAGCTCTGGCTGTAAGAAGGATTTTTATTGTTTATCTGATCTAATTACAGTACTCCAAACAAAAAGAGTACAAATCATAAAACCTAGCTCAACGATAAATAGGAGACACCCCCCTATTTATACTGAGCAACCATAAAGAGATTGAATACAACTCCACTTCCAACATGGAAAGAGTTCGTATACATCTTAACTTGGCCCAACATGGCCAAAAACAACTCTTGCACGTATGTACAGCTCACATGCTGTAATTACGTGACTAACCAGCCTCCATGTGCATATTCTCTAGCCCGAACATCCCACATGACCTCCTTGACCACCAAGACCTCGATTCCTCCCTGAATCTAGCCTCGAACCTCAGTTCCTCCACAAACCTAGTTCCGGTCCCGTCATCGACCACGTTCACCTTCGAGTAACACCTGCACATGAGTAAACAAGAAACAATTTCGAGCACAAGTCTACGACTTGACTCAAGATCAATCCATGTAACCACTCACACGAGCGCATTACATCAAGCAAAATCATTAACATGCTATCACAGCATATCAATTAATCAACTGAAACAGCACATGCACAAGCACCACACATGTCATAACCAAAATCACTTTGCAATGCTAATTTCATTACTCAGCTAATTTTTTAGCACATGATTTTACAATCTCCCCCTTGATGAAAACATTGGCAACACCATTTAGAATTGAACATTGGCATTCATCTTACAAGAAAAATTTAAAGAAATTTTGTTTTAAAACCAAAAGGCAAAGTGAAAAATCTCTACCTAAAAAAAATAATCTCCCCCTAAAAAGAAGAAAAATATGTGTGAATGTGCAAAATGTGTTCAAAATTCAGTGGAGAGTTACTTTTTTTGAGAGAGAGGTAATGCAGTGGAAAGTTTTGTACTTATTAAGTGATTACTGTGATGGAAGGTTGTGGCCTTTGAATGCTTAACTCATTTTCCCTTGAGCAACGGAAACAAAGTGTTCTTGCAGAGTTCCAAGGAGACAGAAAAAGATGATTGGTGGTGGTGGTGGTGGGGAAAAGGGGTTCAAGGTTTACATGCCCAGCCTACGTAGACATTTGAAATCCAGACACCAGCTTGAAACTTCTAAGACCTCCCCCAAAAAAGAAAAAAAACTCCAATCTATTTGTGATTATCTAATCTCTCAGGATTTCCTTTCTCTTTTTACATTTGCTCTCAATGTATGTTTTGTCCCTCATCTTCAACATCCTTAGCTTCAGTTGAAGCTTGAATCATTAGTTGCCGGTTCTCTCACCACCTGAGCAACTTTCATTGTTTCTTGCATCAGCTCCTTTGCTCCATCCATCAATATCTAGAACATATACCGATAATATCATTTCTAAATATGTTCTAATGTCATGAATACCTTCTGTACTATGTACAATATATTTGGTTTTTATTTGTTGGAGGACAAACCATAAAAACTTTTGTCATCAAGAGAAATAGATGTTTTATCTTGTAGCAAAATTATTGCTTGATCTTCATGTTTCTTTACCAATTTTATTTTCCATTGCAACGCATAGGCACTGAGCTAGTTTATTAGTAAGTATGTGATTTTGTTTGTGAAATTCTATATATAACCTTGTAATGATTATTCTAAAAGTAATCCCTACTCGATAAACATATGAGGACACGTCTGAATAGACAAACATATGTATTGGTCGATGACTATGTTTCAGGGGTCATGGATATGGAGATATCAAACCAATAATATGAACATAAAGTTGGATCGACTCACCTTGAGATACTACGAGAGCACTGTAATCTTACTTGTTATCAGTTGATCTTATATACAATGTATATACTATATCTTTAGACTTGAGGTTGACGTATTTACTCAATATGTGTAATGGCTTACTTAAGGGTTGCCAAACGCTACTCCGTAACTGAGTAGTTATAAAGGTGGCTTTCAGGTTTGTCGTGAAGCATGTTGCGAGGCATGGTCGATCAATATTCATACAACATGAGAGATATTTCTAGACCCCTCGAGTGGTCAGATTCCAGAAATGCATGACCATACTACTCACGGTTAAAGAGTTAACCATAGTCAAGGATTACGAGTCACGTAATCGAGAAAGAGTGGTCAATCTATCTAAACAAGGGTGGCACATTCTCTCCTTAAGTTTAACCGATATAGTGAGGCAAAGGAAAATACATATAACTAAACATTGTTAAAGTTCATCCAATATGATCTTTACATACACTCAAGAGTCGGCACATCTTGTTAGGGAGCACTACCAATTAATAGCCAAGCAAAAGTACTCGAGCCATATCCAAGTATACGTGAACCTATACGATCGCACGTTTAAAGGGTTAGAACTTAATTTAGATGGTGATCCAAGTTCTAATAGGCTTCGAGTTCCTAATAAGCCTTTAATGTAGAGGTCTATCATAGGGCATCTATTTAAAGGAATGAGGTGGTGGCTTTAGGGTTAATTCAGAATTCCCGAAACCCTAGCCACCACATCTCCTTCATCCTAAACCGCACAGCCGATGCTAGCACTCCAGTGTTTGTCATCTTTGTCCCGTATGTATGAATACCTTGGAGGAGTTGCTACGAAGTTTCAATACTAGGACGATCTACAATCTGTGACGGTGACAAGGACAATCTATAACCTGTGACAGGCACGAGGCTAGTACAACTACAACCACACCAACGCACTATATCGACTCTACTTCTGCTACGGGTCTACGAGTCTAATGGTAATTCCATAATCTATAACTTGTAGCAGTTCCTTGATTACACGATAGAAAATTTTAAATTTATGCTAGAGTAGCCTACCCGTTTTCCTTCACTGGCATCATACTCGCAAGCCACGACGACATCTAAATGCCTCATCTCATGTATTCAAGAACATCCACCTTAGCGACTTCTTTGGCGACATCGACAACCTTCTTGTTCTATGTATCCTTGTGCCTTGCAAACATGCTGTGGGAAATAAGGCCCTTGTCACCGAACCATTGCAGGAGTCCCGCGAGAGTGGGTGAGATTGCCCTTGATGGACCATCGGTCCTATACAGTCCAGCACATGCATGTCTTGATGCTTCATCATCTTGGGCTGATCGAACTGGTTCAGTTCAGCCATTGAGAACAATGGTAGTCTTCAATGGGGTGCCCGCCAGCAATAACCAGCTTGTACAGCTAGCTCAAGGCACACCAGTGTCCTGTGGTCATGGCATGGCTGTTGAAGTTGCAATAGCTGGGATACTTCTTCCTGCAATGAACTTAGCCTTCAATCTGTCAACCTCTGGAATGCTGTACTTCTTCCTTGCGCGCATATTTGCAAATCCAGATATTAAATCAATCCATGTGAAATTTAGTGTCGTCATCCTGTAAAAGCAAAGTATAGAACAATGATATAAAAGACCAAAGGAGATGATCATTAGAAATAAGATCTGAAATTAACCGTGGAAGCTTTATTTAAGGCATTAAAGAGAGAAAAGAACTCTTCAAGCCTGGAAAGGAAGGAGAAGAAGAAGCTATAGTACATACAACATGGGCAGAGCAGCTTTAACTGTTTGACAGAAACATTTTTGTGAACAAATATCTTAAACCTAAGACTTAATGAAAGTTATACTTAAAAATACTAACCTTCTCAAACTCGATATGTTTCATTTGGAATCTTGGAGGTAGCCTCCAGGCATATTCTTCCAACTCAGCCAGAACATAATCAATAACAGCGACATCATCAACTGAAGCGCTGGAAAGGTTAGTGACCTTCTCATATATGTCACAATATTGACCTCTTTCTTTGGCTCAAATATAGGAACTGCAATTTTATTTACTACATCAGCCAGCTTACTCGTGTTCTTTACCCAATCAGGTATAGCAATTCCAAATGACTCTGCTCTCAATATTTATACTCATTACAACATTCGATTCTTATTTATACCTATTTAAAAAATACGAATATAAATACCGTGAGGAGACCATTATACCATTCGTATTCGATCCGTAGGACATAGATGCCCCTACGCAATTAAGTGGGGTTCGCTCTGCCGTCACACGACACAAGGTGCAGCTATGTGCACATTGTACAACCTCACGATACAGTGCACTGCGTGTCGGAGTGAGGGCGGAGAACGGGCGTAACACCATTAACTCTTAATTAGAACTAGTAGAGATAGAGATAACAAACTTATCTAGTCACGTCATGCATGACTGTGCGCATGTTGCTGGTCAGTCGGAATCAAGTCCATACGTGATTAGATAAAAAGAAAATATGATCTTATCTACACATACATGATACAAATAAATATTTAATGGTAAGGATGCATATGGCAACTCAAAAGCACATGATAACTCAAAAGTTGTATGCGTGCAGTATATAGAAAAAGAATCGGCAGTGCATTATTTGAAAATAGAATCGGCTGATTGAGATATCACGCATGTTTGCATATCCAACCGAATTAAAACTTTCTCCGTTCGCCCGTTTATAGAAGATCGGGACAATGATAGTTTCGTGGGTATGCCCGAGGGGGGGACAGACTACCGTCACCAACTTATAATTAGAAGTAGTAGAGATACATATATCCCGGATATGGATTTTTAGGACAGGGGCACATAAGGGATGCGGATTGGATTTGAATGATCATAGATAATTTGACGAATACTACACACAAAAAGGAAAGAGATAACTTTAGCAATGAAAGTATGAAATTATAATCCCTATTAAAGAATTATTTATCCTACTTAAAAATGTAAAATGTAATACATTAAATATAAGTTCATATTATAAATTAGTCAATGACTAGAAAACGATAGAGGATATTGATATTTGATCATATAGCTATTTTATTGATTTGTTGAATATCTTACCAACTACGAATTTTGAGCGGATATTAGTCTTTCCTTATCTTATATTAGCCATGTGTTTGTGCGTTGCAACGGAAACTCAATTTGCGATAAAAAGTTTATTTGCAAATAGCACTAACAATAGTAAAGGCGGATAATTAAAGAGCAGTAACAAAGGTGGATAATTTTGCTAAAGTGACGCGGAAAAAAACTCTTAAAGTAGAGATTTACCGCGGATGAAAAAAAAACTCTTAAAAATACTAACCTTCTCAAACTCGATATGTTTCATTTGGAATCTTGGAGGTAGCCTCCAGGCATATTCTTCCAACTCAGCCAGAAGATAATCAATAACAGCGACATCATCAACTGAAGCGCTGGAAAGGTTAGTGACCTTCTCATATATGTCACAATATTGACCTCTTTCTTTGGCTCAAATATAGGAACTGCAATTTTATTTACTACATCAGCCAGCTTACTCGTGTTCTTTACCCAATCAGGTATAGCAATTCCAAATGACTCTGCTCTCAATATTTATACTCATTACAACATTCGATTCTTATTTATACCTATTTAAAAAATACGAATATAAATACCGTGAGGAGACCATTATACCATTCGTATTCGATCCGTAGGACATAGATGCCCCTACGCAATTAAGTGGGGTTCGCTCTGCCGTCACATGACACAAGGTGCAGCTATGTGCATATTGTACAACCTACGCATACGGGTGCGCACACGTGTCGGAGTGAGGGCGGAGAACGGGTAACACCATTAAGTCTTAATTAGAATTAGTAGAGATAGAGATAACAAACTGTGCGCATGTTGCTGGTCAGTCGGAATCAAGTCCATACGTGATTAGATAAAAAGAAAATATGATCTTATCTACACATACATGATACAAATAAATATTTAATGGTAAGGATGCATATGGCAACTCAAAAGCACATGATAACTCAAAAGTTGTATGCGTGCAGTATATAGAAAAAGAATCGGCAGTGCATTATTTGAAAATAGAATCGGCTGATTGAGATATCACGCATGTATGCATATCTAACCGAATTAAAACTTTCTCCGTTCGCCCATTTATAGAAGATCGAGACAATGATAGTTTCGTGGGTATGCCTGAGGGGGGGGGGGACAGACTACCGCCACCAACTCATAATTAGAAGTAGTAGAGATACATATATCCCGGATATGGATTTTTAGGACATGGGCACATAAGGGATGCGGATTGGATTTGAATGAACATAGATAATTTGACGAATACTACACACAAAAAGGAAAGAGATAACTTTAGCAATGAAAGTATCAAATTATAATCCCTATTAAAGAATTATTTATCCTACTTAAAAACGTAAAATGTAATACATTAAATATAAGTTCATATTATAAATTAGTCAATGACTAGAAAACGATAGAGGATATTGATATTTGATCATATAGCTATTTTATTGATTTGTTGAATATCTTACCAACTACGAATTTTGAGCGGATATTAGTTTTTTCTTATCTTATATTAGCTATGTGTTAAATGCGTTGCTGTTAAACTCAATTTGTGATAAAAAGTTTATTTGCAAATAACACTAACAATAGTAAAGACGGATAATTAAAGAGCAGTAATAAAAGTGGATAATTTTACTAAAGTGACGCGGAAAGAAAAACTCTTCCTTTATACAGTAGAGATTTACCGCGGATGAAAAAAAAGAATTCCATGCGATTTTGACGCCAGTTATTCGCCCCATTTTTACCCCTACCACGAACCCTTCGCGCGCCGCCGCCGCCGCCGCCTCCCTCCTCCAAAACCCTAGCCTCCCTTCTCCGACTGCCTCCGACGACTCCTCCCCCGCTGAGCGCCGCGATGCCGAACCTGGAGTGCCGGATGTACGAGGCGCGGTTCCCCGAGGTGGACGCCGCGGTGATGATCCAGGTGAAGCACATCGCCGACATGGGCGCCTACGTCTCCCTCCTCGAGTACAATAACATCGAGGGCATGATCCTCTTCTCTGAGCTCTCCCGCCGCCGTATACGCTCCATTTCCTCCCTCATCAAGGTCGGCCGCCAGGAGCCCGCCATCGTCCTCCGCGTCGACCGCGACAAGGGATACATCGACCTCTCCAAGCGCCGCGTCTCCGAGGAGGAGGCGCTCGCCTGCGAGGACCGCTACAACAAGTCCAAGCTCGTCCACTCCATCATGCGGCACGTCGCCGACACCCTCGCCGTCGACCTCGAGCCGCTCTACCAGCGCATCGGCTGGCCGCTCTACCGCAAGTACGGCCACGCCTTCGAGGCCTTCAAGCTCGTTGTCTCCGACCCCGATGGGGTGCTCGACGCGCTTACCTACGAGGAGAAGGAGACTGGCCCCGACGGCCAGGAGGTTCCTTCCGAACCCCGCTCCACCACTGCATCATGTTTTGCTGCTCATGCTTAATATGTAGTACTACAAGAGTGCCTGTGCGCTAAGTTTATTCGATCTACTTGTTATCTAGGTAGGTTATTTTTATTCAAAGCAGTGGCATCAATTCAAGCTGCTAGTTTTATGACTTGCTGAGACTAATATATTCTTGTGATCGATTAGACGTGTGCACATATTTATCTAGGGACCAAGTAGGAGTGCAGTCTGCTGTGATTGCCCTTCGTCAAACTTGCCCCCTGAACAGCTAATTCGTAGCATCTGGTCTGGAGTCTGTGGTTAATGTGTATAGAGTTTGTTGATTTAAAGATTTATGTGGCTTCAAAATTAGTTGGTTGAAAGAAATTTTAGCTTGGTTCTTCATGTACTGTCGATTGTACTGAGGTAATTCTAGGGTTCGCTGTCTCATTGGTAGTAAATTAGTAGGTTGTATAAGCATAAATTTGAAGGCTAAAATTAGGTATTATCATTGTGATGTTTGTGATATATTTTCGAGATGAAAGAAAGAGTCATTGTTGTGCTGTGCTTTAACCATAGTATATGCTTCTATAGTTTCAATTCTTATGGACAGAATTGAGTTGACATATAAATAATTTGGGATAAATATTATATTGACATGGGGCTGATGCTAATTATGCACACTCAAATTACTCCTATAGTATACTAGTTTATAAATTGAAAGAAATGTTTATTAAGATTGGATTGCGTTGACATTTCTTACAGGTGACTAAGGTCGTGCCAGCTGTCACCCCTGACGTTAAAGATGCCCTGGTTAAGAACATAAGGAGGAGAATGACGTCACAGCCACTCAAGATTCGTGCTGATGTTGAGATGAAATGCTTCCAGTTCGATGGTGTTCTCCATATTAAGGTTCTGTTTGCTCCCATCGCTGCAGTTTGGATTCCAAGTGTATGTTTGGGTCATCGATTCTATTTAGTTTGCAGGAAGCCATGAGGAATGCTGAAGCCACTGGAAACAATGATTGCCCTGTGAAGATCAAGCTAGTAGCTCCTCCACTTTATGTTCTGACTACACAGACTCTTGACAAGGTTGGTGTTTTCTTCCTCATGCTGGTGGTTAATGTGGAGTGTTGAACTTGATTTTTTTTTTGGGGCTTCACATAGAAAGTTCAAATCAAAATCCATCACAAGAAATAAGCTCATGTCTTTTTTTTGGATATGCAATGGAATGCTAGTTAATGTTAGGTTTATCTTCTGTCCTCATGAAATAGTTAAATTAGGTAGGGGCAACCTGGGCACTTGGGATACAATTTTGAGACTGATTACTTAAGGGACAGCTTCTCAAGGGTGCACGTATGCTAGTAGCGTTGTTTTGAATAGATGGAGCCGATTTGGGGAGAGGATTTTTTTTTAATTTCCTTGGAGTACAGTGCAGGTACCCTTGTATGTAGGTTTCTAGTATGCAACACTTAGATTCTCTTTAGGTCTTTGGGATGTGATACAAGGACAGTAGGGTACTTAGTGTCCCTCTGCTTCCAACTTATTGCTCATCCCTGATAATGTTTCCACTAAATTAGTGTTTGTGTTTGCAAGATCAAGATGTTCATCAAGGCTTTTTTTAGGAGTTTCTGGTTTACAGCAGTAACAAGTTCTCTTGGGGTACTTGCTCGAAGGTCCTTTAGGTGATTCAGTCCATCTGTATAAATGAGAAAACACATCAATTTCAAATTTTAATATCTACCTTCATCTTTATGGCAATGTATTAGTTGCACGCGGCATCTACCTCCATTTTGAGCTTAGGCACTAACAATGTTGTAATTTGATGCACCTTGATTACATATATGAAATTTATCTCTGATGTAAGTAGTTGCAGGATGCTTGTAAAAGCAGGTAACTGGTAAAATTTTATTATAATAGTTGCCCATTTATTCGAGTTTATCTGTGTTGTTTTGGTGTCATTAATTAGGCTCATGAGTTTATTATGTAACGATATGGCTTTCTGTTGTTTTTGGTATGCTGTTGTTGTGAACAGGACCAAGGGATCTCTGTTCTTACTAATGCAATCAAAGCTTGCGGTGAGGCTATTGAAAAGCACAAGGGGAAATTGGTGGTGAAGGAAGCACCTAGAGCTGTAAGTTCCCTCATTATCTGCTTGCATCAAGGAAGGAGTGAATCTATTGTCTATGCCTATATCTGCAGACGAGTTGTAAAATTGAAGCTGTACCTCGTTGTTTGAACAAAAACCAGTAGTTTTATACTTTTATTCAGTCCCACTCAGGATTCATGTATGCACATGCAGGTGAGTGAGAGAGAGGATAAGCTGTTCATGGATAGCATGGAAAAGGAGGCAGCCAATGAGGAGGTTGATGGCGATGAGGACAGCGAAGAGGAGGAAGACACAGGCATGGGCGATGTAGATGTTACAAACGCTGGTGTTGGTTCGGAGTGAGGCCCCAATGATTGGAGCGGATGAGATTACTTGTACAGCACCAGCATGAAGGATGTTTAGTCGCTCCTTTTTGAAATGACAGGGTTTAGCTTAGCCCCTTCCCCCTTTGTTAGATGGTGGCTACGAGTGGGTAGTAAGTTATCTGCAGTCTTGACGTATCGATGTGGTTTGATTCCTTGGCACGCTAACTAATGTTGTTATTTATACTCGGTCTCTTATCTGCTTGCATCAATATAGATGAAATTTCTTGCCCCCATGATTGCTCGCAAGCTGCTGTTTCCATGAATTTCTTGTGGTCATGGTTGAGCATACTTTGGTCGTTAGAGCAGCTCCAGCAGCCTCGGTATCCCGCTCGCTATCTCTATTTTTTGGCAAACGAGGCGTTTTTTGGCGCTCCAGCAGCCTCGCCAGTCGGCTCGCTAAATTTGGCGAGCGGAGAGAGAGTCGCTTCGGCTCGCTACATTTGCCGAGCTCTCTCCGCCGCTATCCGTGAGAGCAACTACGGACTCCATTCGCGATCACCGGGACAAGGCAAGGCTCGTTCGCTCAGAGCAGAGAAGGCGGCAACACCGGGGCACGGTGATTCGCTATCCAAGTAGAAAGGCAACGCGACCTAAGGCACAATAGGGGTGAAAACGGTATCGGTAATTCGAAATTCAAAACCGTTTTGAAATTTTTCAACCGGACGTGTTTCAGATCGGTAATTTTCGAATTGGAATCGAATCGGTAATTTTTGTCGGAAACGATAACGGAACGGTTTTGATCGGTTCGACCGTTTCCTTTGGTATCCGGAAAAATCGGTAAATTCCGTTGGTAATTACCGAATTATTACTGACCACAAATCACACTCCTTCTGGTCACTAAAACGCCCATAACTTTTTACTCCGAACTCCGATTTAGGTGATTTTGGACTCTATGCGAGCTTATCACGAGGGCTACAATCTTCACCCATTTTCATGATTTAACCAATCATAGGTATTTTTAAATATCATAAAAACAAAACTCTAATGTAGTCATTCAAGTCTAAAATTTGATGTGTGTTCATCGTAAATTTGTGAATATTTATTAATTACTAATTTCTATGTGGATGTACTATTTGTGTGAATTTTTGAAGTCAATTGGTGGTGCATGTTCTTACGACGTACTCTGGTCTCTTTTTCGATTCGATCGTTACGATATATATTTTGTATCGAATTTTCGTTCCGATATTTTCAATTACCGATGCCGTTTTTCGTTTCGTAGTTATCGATTCGATATCGCTTCGAGAAAAAATATGAAAACAAAAATGGTTTTAGTGTTTTCCGACCGCTTCCGACTGTTTTCACCCCTAGGCACAACTCCGCCGCTATCCCATGAGAGAAGGCGCAGACTGGAAGAAGAGCAAGAGGCGTGCAGCTTTCGCTCCGTGCACATCTCGGCAAGGTTCGTGTTGCTCTTCCCGATGGATTTGTGGTGCTTCTCAAACGAGCCTTGATTTTTCCCCATGCCGTAGATCGGCGACGCCGTAGATCTCGACAATTGTTGGTCCGGGAAGATTTGACGAATTGGAGGAAGAATAGCTAGAAATTGGTATGCATTTCTCTGTGTTTACTCTTGTTGCATATGCCGGATCTGTTGGATCCGAAAGAAAACCTAGTTTGATATGATTTGTTGGCTTATTTGATTCAGAGGTGAGTATGTTGGAGCGCTCCATCCCTGTTGAATCCAAAGCAGATCAGTCCACTCGAAGTTACGAGATCCGTGAAGCTTGACTGGAAGCTACAAGGTCGGTGAAGCTCGACTCCATCCCCGGTGAAATCCACAATATGCATCCATTTGCCTTGAGTTACATTCTGTATATAGTTAAGTGTGCAAGATCCTTGTGAAAATTTGTAGATTCGATGAAGTGATGCATCTTTAAGCTTGGAAGCCATTTGCTTAGCAAAATAATGTGTTGGATCCTTTGATTAGCATTTGGGGCAAAGAAATTGAGGGGGAAATTAATGAAGACTTGTTGGTCGGCTCTGGATGGTTAATAGGGGAAAACTAGAGAAGGTTGTTATTCTCTTTGATTGTTTTTTAGGTTGCAAATCTGTGTAGCTTTGCATCCATTGGAGCTGGATTATACCAACGGCTCATTTTCAAACATTAAGCATCGAGAGAAAAATCGCCTAATCTTGTTTTGCAACCATAACTTGGAGTTGGAATTTGTCTAGTTCTGTCGGACATTGGAATTTGTCTTCATGCCACACACTCTTAAATTCGGCCACTCCTAGAAGCTTTAAACTGATTGGTTTTGATGATGTGTTAACTACGCAGGTTATGATGCTTTAACTAGTAAACCTGTTGGATGGCAGGAAATAGATCAGACTTCTGGATGTTTTTGGGTGATGCTGGCAGTTTCTGTTTTGTCGGGGTAGTGCTAGATTCTGGAAGAGCTTGTTTCTGGTTGCGTGTTAACTGATGAAGGTTTTTGTGTTGGGTCATGGTGTAGTCCCAGTTTGTTTTCGGTTGAAAGTTTTTGCAGGAGATCAGTAAGTCTGTTTTTGGTTGAAGTCAGGCTAAGGATCTGGGGTTTTTGTATGCTTTCTAGTTTTTCTCGAAAGAAGGCTAGAACCAGTGATGGCCCAAAGTCTGGAAGTGGTTCGATGGTGTGTGACTGTAACACCCTAATTTTTGCTTTTCTTGCATTTTATTGGTATTCTGAATTTTTGGGAATTTCTGGAATTTATTTGGATTTATTTGGATTTATTGGAATTATTTGAATTTATTTTGAATTAAACCATTTATCAAATTAATTATATAATGGAAAAGTTAAAATAAAGTTTTGCTGAAAATATTTTATTTGAGTCACAAATGTCCTAAAATATTTATGGGAATTTTTCCGAATTTTCTGATATTTTTAAGGCCCCAAATAAATTATTTGAATTTCGGGAATTATTTTAAATCGAAAAAGAATTAAAATTCCGATGAATAGTGTTGGGCCGAGTATCAGGCGGCCCGTCCGGAAAACCCTAACGCGGTGGCGTTCGATCTCCATCCGACGGCTCTCATCGCGCCACCTGCCGAATCTCACCGGATTCATTGCCGCCGCCGTGTGGGCCTCGGTCTCCGCTTTTCACGGACGCCGAGGGGGCTATTTAAGGCGCCGCCACCCGTGCCGTGCTCCTCACCTCGCGCCGCACCCATCCGTACGCGTCACGCCGCCCGAGACGCCGCCGCCTCGCCGCAAGAGCTCGCCGAAGTTCCCGAAGCCTTCCGCCGAGTTCCTTGCGCCGTTTCGTCGCCGCCGGTCACTCTCCGCCGTCGCCCGTGCCATCCCCGAACTCACCTTGTCAAGCCGCGTCGGAAGCATTACCGCGACGCCGCCGGAGAACCCTCGCGCCGCCACGCCACACGTCATCGCTCTCCGCCTCGGCTGCCAGCCGCCGTAGCTCCATCACCGCGCCCGAAGCTTCCACAACCGTCCGATCGCGCACTAACGATCCAGATCTCGCCACGCCGCTTTGAAAATAAACCCCATCTTCGATCTCCACCGTTAGATGCATATCCGAGGGCCACCGTCGTGCCACGCCGCCTCATCATGCATGAGGCGCCGACCGATGGACCCACACGTCGATCTCGCGCCGTTCATCATGCGCATGAGTCGCTGACAAGGCGGACCTTTGTCGGCCAGACTGCACGGCAGTTCACCCGAAGTCGCCGACAGACGGGCCCACTCGTCACCGCGACGCGACGCGGCGCGCGAACGCCACCATCGACGTCATGCCGGCGTCACGATGGGTCCCTTTGTCGATGTGAGGACCGAGTCGTCTTGGACGCCACGATGACGCTATCTTGGCGTCATCACGGAGCGGTCGGTATGGACGTCAAGAAAGCCACGTGTCACTCTCGATGGCGACACGTGTCACAGATGACGCAATAATTGATTTTACTAAAAAGAAAATATTTATTTAATTCGGTATATTGATTTTAAATATATTTTGAAACTTCAACGCTTATAACTTTTATGTTTTAACTCCGATTTGAGTGATTCCAATTTCTATAAATTTGTAAAATTGTGATCTTTCTGTTTATGAATTTTAATTGAATTTTTGAGCACTGTTTGCCCACTGTTTATTTATTTTATTGTTTGTGTTTACGTTGCGTGAGACGTTGAAGTGCCCGAAGGTTTCGAGGAGAGGTTCGACCGAGAGCAAGCTCGGGGCCGAATCGATTACTTTTTGAAGGCAAGTTGTGTTTGATCATGTTGAACCTACTAGAGCAAATTATTTTGATTTAAACTATTGCATGCTAATTTGATAGAAATGATTTTGAATAAGTTTTTGGATTAGTTAAATGCCTAAGTTCTTTGTATGCCACCTTGTCATATATAATTGTAGGCCATGAATCTTTTGTCACCCTAGGATATGGATTAATAGTTGGACTTTTATAATTTGCCAACATGGGTTGAGTAGACCAAGTAGTATGCTTAGCCTCGCCACGTGGACGTTCATGATTTTGGAATACCAAAGTGAATCTCGACTTAATGAGATATTGAACATGCTTTGTGAACGAGACATGTGTTATTAAGTTGATAATGGCACGTGGTGCAATGGTAAAGAACTGGGGTGGGAAAATGATTTAGGCTGAGGCATGTGGCAAGATTGTTTCTGGTGGGCCAAGAGTGGCAACTGGGCGGTCGAATTTGGTTTTATTGGTTTTGGATGTTAAAGTCATTTTTGGTTAGTCTTGCCTCGGTCAACTAAGGACTTAACCTTGCGAGCATTTGAACTGAGTCCCTCATACAGCCACAAGCTCCGTAATGGGACGGGCTTAGCTGAGTAAACTGGGAAATCTATTCTTTGGTACTGTCGTGGTGGTGTGAGGCCCGGAGAAGCGGATTGAGAACTCACATGGCGCAAGAGGGGGGCCCTGGGTGTGGTAACCAGTCCCTCCAGTGTTGAAACCTTAGCGGGCAGTACTGAGTTTAGATGGAACTTTGGAAAGGCTTCGTTACGGTTATTTGCCTTGGTGGTATTTGACTGTATCTTGTGGGTAAAGTGTATAACCTCTGCAGAGTGTACAACCTATTCGAATAGCCGTGCTCACGGTATTGAGCATCGCTCGGTGATTACGGTCAAGGGTTAGATTTTTATGAAAATGAATTGTTGATGGAAAAATGCTTGGGTTGGTAATGATGAACTTGACTTAGGATGGAAAAATGATTCTGATTGAAATGTTTGTGAAAGTTATTATTCCTACTACTGTTTTACTGCTTTGCAATCTATTACTGTTTATCTTGAATGCTGTACCGCTCATGAACCATAGCCTATCCTTTGTACTAAGCCATGCATGTAGAATATTAGATTTGCATTCTGTGCATGACTTGCTGAGTGCTCAAAGTACTCACCCCACAACAACACAACTTCAGTTGAAGAAGAAGCAACTCCTGCTCAGGAGGAGGAGTATCAGGAGGAGCCGACAAACTAGGGAGCGAGCCCAGTCAGTTGCCTGTGGCAAATTGGTTGGCGCCACGAGTTTATTTTATTTCATTGCATTTGAATATTTTAATAAGTCTTAGCCTGCAGGCGATTTTGTAACTTGACCATAAGGTCAATCAAATAGGTTGAGTATTTAATTAAAGTACTTATTATTTCGTTGGATATGTCTGTGATATGTACCGATGTTGAAACTGTGTGCACTAGCGTGATCCTGGACTAGTGCTGAAACACAGAGGGTCCGGATTTGCAAATTCGGGTCCCGACATGACTTTGGCAAACATTGAGGCGCCGAAGTTCTGCATCCAATGAGTTTCGAACTGGAAGGATCTGGTGTTTTTGGCGAAGATGCATTATCAATGAAGATGGTTAGGCTCCGGACCGAGAGGTGTCGGTTTTTGTCGTCTCATTTTGGTGGTGGCGGGATGGAGCTAGTATCTGTTTTTTAGTTCTATTAAGTTGGTAATGGTGGTAATGAGTTTTTGATCGTTAATAGTTGCAGTTGGTAATGGTATTTGTTGTCGTTTTTTGTTCTTTGTTAATGTGACGATCTGGATGATTAATTGAACCGGGCTTGTTGGTTTATTAAGACTTGAATGATGTGCACTAGCTTGATTTAGTTTAAAATTTTACCAACCGGTATAACAAGTCTATTGTTTTTTGTCGCATACTGATTAGTATCTTTGGATTGATCACTTGAGTGCTTTGGGATCTTACCAACAAGCCACACTCCATCGATTTACGAAGGCATTGAAGTTTTCGATCTTTGTCTTTGAATCGTTGGATATAGTAAGTCAATCTTCCTTTACTAAGTTCTTGATCTTTCTCCTAGTGATTAGTGAATGGCAATGCAAAACATAAGAATGCATAGTCATATAAACACAATAGCATGGATGATGGTATATAGCTCCTAGATTACGCCTCATCTAGTCTTGTATATTTCCTATGTCTTAGCATTCAATTTACTTGCATATAGATGGATAAAGATTGAAGAAACTCGTTGAAGTGCATGCTTGGACAATTAAGCACATAGAGGAAATCTCATGTGATATTAAGAACATAGTGTCCAATAATTTCTCTCCTTCCTCAAGCAAACGCGAATGAACTCAACAAGTCTTGCTTGCGTTCAAGACATCGCTTCCGGCTTGATGACCTTGTCATACAAGCGAAGACTTGTTGGTAGGCGAGAGTGGTGTCGATCCACATGAAGAAAAAGAAGAAGACACTTTGTCCCAGCATTGGCGGCAGATTGCTTCCATACGACTACGA